>JAAGAY010019254.1:0-32496 GCA_011801015.1 Ardeotis arabs
TGAGGACAGGCTGAGAGAGTTGGGGCTGTTCAGCCTGGAGAAGAGGAGGCTCCGGGGAGACCTGATAGTGGTCTTCCAGTACCTCAAGGGGGCCTACAAGAAAGATGGGGAGAGACTGTTCAGTAGGGCCTGTTGTGATAGGACTAGGGGTAATGGTTTTAAAATAGAGGGGGGTAGATTTAGATTGGACATTAGGAAAAAATTTTTCACCATGAGAGTTGTAGAACACTGGAACAGGTTGCCCAGAGAGGTGGTGGATGCCCCATCCCTGGAAACATTCAAGGCCAGGCTGGATGGGGCTCTGAGCGACCTGATCTAGTGGGGGATGTCCCTGCTCCTTGCAGGGGGGTTGGACTAGATGACCTTTAAAGGTCCCTTCCAACCCTAACCATTCTATGATTCTATGATTCTAAATCTTTTTTGTAAGCTGAACAGATGGAGTCCTTTAAATGTCTCATCACCAGGCACTTTGTCCAGCCCTCAGTCCATTTTTTTTGTGGTTGTTTCCTGCATCTTCTCCAATTTTTCACCATTTTTCCTCTGACATACTTAAGTACCTAAATAAGAACTTAAAAGCCTACCTTCTAGGAATCTCTTATTAGAGAAATTGAACAAGATCCATCTTCAGGTGATTATAATTAATGAAGAATCTTGTATTATGTAAGGCTCAAATTAAGCCTTACAACATATACTGTACTGCCATGCATTTCTCACCCTACAAATACATCTCTCTACATTTTCCAATGTTTACTCTGTGTTTTATTAACTTGCACAGGAGCTCTTGACAATGTTTCTTAGACACAGCTCTGAGTAATGTGCATTATTTACATTTTGACAATCGACTTCCTCCAGATTTTAACTTGTCTTTTAAGTCATGTTGTGTTTTTTTCAAATGTAACATCTTAACACTTGTGTTCAGAGTAAATACTGGGAGCTCCAGTTTGAAATTTTTTAAAGGAACGGTGACATAAAGAACAAACTACGTTTTGTTTCTTAAACTAGTTCTCACCTATTCCATAGCCCTAGTTTTCACATCAGCACCAGACTTTCTAGAAGACACACTTCCTTCAGTTGTTAGATTCTGTTTGCAAGAAACTGAATGAAGAGGATTATAATGAAATATTAGAGGAATCATAAAAGTGCTGTTGAACAGTACCATTTTCCCTGGTGAACTACTACAGGCAAACACAGCTTTGGAGGTACAGGTTCACCTGCTGACCAGGGGCAGCAGGTCAAGAGAAGGATGGATTTCCTATACTTACCTGAACAGGAAAGTTCCCTGGATCCTCTTGTTGTTTTGTGTAACAGCATAAAAATCCAGGATTGCTTTCCAATGTCTCAGCTTCTCTTAGCAGTGAGTAATTAAACAAGGAATGATGTTACTGTCTACTTCGTAAAGCATTTCCTGATATCAAGAGGCAAGACACAACTGGATAATGAACTGTATTACATACAGTGTGGCACCTGTGCAATTCTATAGCCTAGTCTCCAAGAATTTACCTGTCTTTTGTTTGAGAAATCAGTAAATAATGAAGAGCAAGGAAGGAGCTAAAAATATTTGCAAAATAGGGGTTTACAAAAATATTTTGAATTTTTTCATTGCTTTAGGTTCCTACTTCTGCTTCTCCACTACAAGTAGTATGTTTCCCTTCTTGTTGCTTTGATAAAAGACTCTCGTCAGATTTGCCAATGAAAAGGAATACTCAAACAGGCACTTCTGTCATTCCAGTTGGCTGCCCTGTCTTTGCTCTATTCTGTGAATACTGTGCAAGATCTTGGGAAGTGATCTAACAGCAGCTTGTCTGTGGAAGCAGTAATCTCATTAAAAATTTTTATTATTAGGGTGCCAAATAATTTTTAGACAATTTTGAATGATCCTTGTGCTCACAGGTAAAGTGAGCACTGCTCAGTAGAACATACTGTGTGAGGGATTTCAGTGATGGTCCATGTAGGGCCACTGTGGGAAATTACAAGCTGCACACAGCTGTGAGAACGTGACCTTGGAGAGGGGAGCTAGGAGGGTTGTTATCTCAGAGAGGGGAGCTAGGAGGGTTGTTATTGAGCAGGATGTTGCTGCTATCTGGGAACCGCTGTTAGCCAGCAGGGCACGTACTTGGCAGGCCTTGCTGCATGCGCTGTCCACGCGTGCATCAACACCTGGTCAGTACTCTTCTACTGAATCTGCTAAGGGTATAAACAGAGGTGGCTCAGGGCGGAGGGAGAGAGAAAGGACCCAGAACATACTCTACAAACAACAAGGTACGCCCTGAAGGTGCTGCGCCTACCTCCCTTCTCTGCTCTGACCCCGCTGATCATCATCCTCCTGCTCGGCGGTGTCTCTGGCTTAGTCGGGTTGGTAAGACTCTCATAAAGGGAAAACAATACGCTAGTAACTGCTTATGCTAGTAACTGCTTATGCAAGGCTATAATAGAGCAATAAATACTGTTGTGCTTTTAAATATCATATGCTGAGTGAACTTTGTGCATAGGAATCTTACAAACCGGTTATACATATATTTTGTAAGAAATAAGCGTGACAGAGAGAATGACTAGGACTTGGGATGGAAGGGCACAGGAGTCTGCAACATGGTGCACAGGAACTCTACAAGATGGTGCACAGAAGGCCAGCAGAGTGCAAAGACTGTGTAAGGAGTCTGTGCAGAGGTCATTAGAAAAGGGAGGACACTCAGACCTGGACTTATCCCATATAACTTCAGGTGCTTAGTTAAAAACATTTGAATGAGAATCAATGCAGAGGAAGAGGAAAAAAAGGTGTGCTGAATCACCCTCTGGAGGCGCCAGAGATCTGAGTTGCTTTTCATGTCCTGTTATGCTCTGTTAATAGAAGGATGAGAGGAGCAATGCAGAAGCACTCCCACTGCTAGGTAAAACACTCCCAGTTAAGTGTGCAGCAACGGATGGGATAAGCCTCAGCTCACTGCCTTATCCTCCATGGAGACCCCAGTAAAGAGAAGCATTGCTACCATCTGGGTTTCTCAAAGCCTCTACATCAAATTTACCACACAGGCACAGAGGACTTAAGCAGCAGGGTCTATATAGCTCAAAATCATCAGCCTTAGAGCTCAGGAGAAAAATAAAAGGTCAAGATATTAGTGGAAAGATGGAAAGACTTATTCTTATACTAAACTCAGTATGATGGAGGGTCAACGTATTTATTTTTTTTTCTACAACTCAGGAGCTGAGACTCAAGGCAGGATTCCATTAAGACAATCCTTTCTCATTTTCTCCAATGCTGTATTAAATGGCTGTGGAAAATTAAGCATAAATGGTAAGTTCCTCTTCAGGAAGGAGGGCTTACTCTGTGGATGGCCATATCTCCTTATGAAAAGGGAGCTTCTCAGACATCTGCAGCCAAAAGCATTAGCATTTTTTTTCTTTCATTCACAAGATAAAGAGCTCTGTAATCTTTAAATGGGTTGCAAATACACTTCACAGTTTATGCTTTATCTTTATGTCTGGAGGAGAATTCAGGCCACAGTATCATGGTGAAATTACCTTTAAAATAATCTTCTGCGGTAGTGGAAATAGGCATGATGTCCCAGGACAAAGCTGAGAATCTTCTGGCTCAACCTCTAAAAGTTCACTGTGGCAGAGGGAATAGAAGGGAAAAAAGAATGTAGAAATTTATGGGGAAGCTGGGACAAACAACTCGTCTGTCAGAATGTTTGGGCTGAACTCCCTACCAGAATACAAAAAAAAAAGAGTGGGCCTGAGTTGAGAGTGTAAGTTCCTTCATAGAAGGTGAAGAAACTTCAGATAGAACAGTTTATCCATCAAGGCATTTTCCAGAGTGTCAAAACCAGGGATTTTAATCCCTTCAAGCCAAGGAAGGATTGACTAGGTCTCCCAGTCGTCTAGCAAGCGCTATGCACATGAAACCCTAAGGGAAGTGAGAAAGAATCTAAGAGGGCTAAGTGTGAAGCAAGGACAGTTACTTCAACTAGGTCAGTCCTGAACATGAGAAGAGTCACAGCTATACTTCCATGAAGGCCTTAGGGGAGTAAAAAAGCCAGTACTTAAAGAGGCAACATCTTTGGTGCTTGCACACAGCTGGTAGCTTTTTCTAATGACATTTTTGGGCTCTGATCCCTGAATTGCTGTGAAGTTTTGCTTTCAGCACCTAAACATGTTGGGAGGCTATTTCTGTTGTCACCGAAATGGGGAATCAAACTCCTTAACACCAATGTAGCATTAAGAAGCAGGCATTCTTTACTGCGGTGCTGGATGCACGGGGCATCCTTCCACCTAGCATGCATGCCGGTCTGGAAATCTGGACAGAATATATTCAGTGATTTCATGCATAATAATTAATAACTTTTGAAACACTAATACATAATCATCAGTTTTCCTAGTAATCATTATAATATTCCCCACCCACTTGCGCATGCTCAGTCTTTTGAGTCAAGGGTCTTCTGATGGTCTTGGGGGTCGTCGGAGCACCCCCACTTCAAATTTGCTGGTAGAACCCCTCCTTAAAATCTCCATATGTGATCTTGAGAACAGGTCGCATTGCTCCTTGATTTTCTGGCTCCAAAGCAGTGGCTCAGGGCCTACCTTCACAGCTGGTGTTTGAGGCCCACCTTTGTTCTACCATTTTTCTTAATTACCCCAGACATGCTAGGCTAACCTCTAACAAAAGAGATGGTGTAACAGTTCTAAGACTACCTGTTCCCTCTAAGGAAAAATAGATTTCATATAAAAGACTACCGTTCTATAGTTAGCAAGAATCACCTCATGTTGATATTTAATTTTCAAAAATCATATTATTCTAAAATTATATTGATTAAGCATTTTATGTCATGTAATACTGTGATACACAGAAGCTCAAGGCTCCATGAAGGACATTAGGACTTCAGAGTGCTGGTGCAGAAATCCCTTTTAAAAATAGGACACAGGCTTCTAAACAGCCCTGGGCAATCAGAAAGATTTAGCCACTACACATGTTCTCTAGACTAAGTCCTCAAAGGTGTCAATCAGCAGAAATCAAGGTTCACTGCAGGGTTGAACCAAAGGCCTAGCTGTTTAAACAGCCAGTTTATTGCCATGAAAGATTACATTTATTGAACTTCTATTTCTGTCCAAGCAATCTATGGTGCTTGAATCTTAATCCATTCCTCAATGGCTGATTGGAACAAGCATAAAATAAAATGTTTGAATAAAACAAATATCAGTCATCAAGTCGTCAAGCTTTCTGGGAGCCAGTGCAACCACAGTAAAGCAGAGGGTTATATGAAAGTACACTGGAAGTTTGCTGCAGCCAAGCCAGTTGTAAGCAATCTTCTCTAATAAGAGGTCAGTAGGGATACATATGCAGGTTTTTTTCACCTCACAGAGGACAGTTTCAGAGCATTAGTGCAGTAAAGGTAGTCTTTGTTCATTTTCTGACATTTGTTCATAAATCCCCATTTGTAACAGGAAAGCTTATAGACTCTTAGATCATTTTCTGTTGAGAATTGACTGGTACTTTCAGTTTCCTACTGAGATGTGATCAAACCAGCAGAAGCTGTCTATAGCATCTATTTCTCCAAGTGAACTCCAGGAGGGCTCCAGAAAAGATCTAATACACAACAGCCACGGCACAAAAAAACGACCAGGCTCGGGAATTTAGGGGATTGTGCTACAGCATTCAACAGCCTCTCAATGACAGCGCATCTGCATTATCTGTTGTACAGAGGTATTGCACACCCATTGTGTATGTTCTGTTCTGTTCCAGACTTCCCAAGAAAGTGGTGGAGTCACCATCCCTGGAGGTGTTCAAAAAATGTGTAGACATGGCACTTTAGGACATGGTTTAGTGGACATGGTGGTGTTAGGTTGATGGTTGGACTTGATGATCTTGGAGGTCTTTTCCAACCTTAAAGATTCTATGATTCTTTACCATACTTGCCACCCAGCTTTAGAGTCAATTCACAAGTTATTCACGCAGACCCACGAGAAGCACAGACCCATAAAGCTATGAATGGGAGAGATTTCTAGAGATATTTTTCTACCTCTTTCATTAAGATAAAACAAGTTAAGTTTCCTTTCCTCTGTACCTATAAAAATCCCAAAAACTTCCAGGGGTGGCATATTCTGATTCAAAACCATCAGTGCTGTTAACAAGATAAAAGCACCCAGAAGCCCAGCCCCAGAGAAGCAATATACTCTGCTAGCTTTGAGAGTAATACAGGCCAAAACACAGTCTCTGTGCCACTGCTACTTGGGGTAGACACCATCGTGTACTGAATATGATTACCTACAGTAAAGCAGTGGATTCTTTTCTAAAAATGAGTAAGGAGGAATTTAGCTGTGATACTGAAGCCACATTTAGGGGATCTTTGCAAAATCAGTTTTACTGGAGCTTCCAGCTGATGCTTGTTTGCAAGCACATGGGGACCTGAGCATTCTCTCATACAGGAATTTTGATAGCTACAATCTTCATCCAAGTGGAACAAATAGTAGGTATGGCATTAGCATTTTAAGAGGCCTATGAGGCAAGGACTTTCATAGAATCATAGAATGGTTAGAGTTGGAAGGGACCTTCAAAGGTCATCTAGTCCAACCCCCCTGCAACGAGCAGGGACATCCCCAACTAGATCAGGTTGCTCAGAGCCTCATCCAACCTGGCCTTGAATGTTTCCAGGGATGGGGCATCCATCATCTCTCTGGGCAACCTGTTCCAGTGTTCTACAACTCTCATCGTGAAATTTTTTTTTCCTAATATCCAATCTAAATCCTTCTATTTTGAAACCATTACCCCTCATTCTATCACAACAGGCCCTACTGAAGAGTTTCTCCCCATCTTTCCTGTGGGCTCCCTTTAGGTATTGGAAGGCTGCTATAAGGTCTCCCTGGAGCCTCCTCTTCTCCAGGCTGAACAGCCCCAACTCTCTCAACCTGTCCTCATAGGAGATGTGCTCCACCCCTCTTATCATCTTTGTGGCCCTCCTCTGGACCTTCTCCAGCTGGTCCATGTCCTTCTTATGTTGGGGGCTCCAGAACTGGACACAGTACTCCAGGTGGGGTCTCACCAGGGCAAAGTAGAGGGGCAGAATCACCTCCCTCGACCTGCTGGCCACGCTCCTCTTGATGCAGCCCAGGATGCCGTTGGCCTTCTGGGCCGCAAGGGCGCATTGCCGGCTCATGTTGAGCTTCTCATCCACCAGCACTCCCAAGTCCCTCTCCTCGGGGATGGATCGAGACCAGCTCTGAGGAGAAGGACTTGGGAGTGATGGTGGATGAGAAGCTCAACATGAGCAGGCAATGCACCCGTGCAGCCCAGAAGGGAATAATAATCCCACATCATGGCTCCCCCTTCCTAGTGGGGTTTGGTTTGAATGCTGGTGTTTTAATATGTGTAGTAGTTGAGAATCATTGCGTCTGCAGCTAAAATGTTATCCCTCACCTGACTCTGGTTGAAAAGTTCACGCACTGTTTCATTGCTTCCACTGCTCACTTCACCATACCGTGGAAACCTAAGATTAATTTCTCAAAGCAGAGCTGTGCTGGTGTGAAGAAGGAAGTAACCGTCCGGCGACGCTTTGCGTTCCCGTTAGGATGGATTGCGCCGAGCAGAGTGATTCACTCCAGCATCGCAGCGCTGATGTTACGCCGGCCTGGTGCTCTGAATTTGAGCAGAGCCTGCACAAGGCAGGTTGTATAAAGCCTGCTTACGTGTGAATTGGCTGGAGATTATTTTAGGAAGGGAGAATTTGCACCGTCAGCGGTGAGGGAGACGGCCGTCTCTGTAACCACTCGGCTCTGTGCTTCGGGGTTTTGGCTCTGCTGTAAAGCCCTGGAGGAGGTGGGTGTAATTCTGTCAGGACAGAGTTTAATCCACAAACTTTGAAGCCAACAGAAGTTTAGAGTACAATGATGTTGAGTTTAGGGATAGACTGTGTCTCTGTATCACAGTGGGAGGACTCATGTAAGCAGGTTTTTGGTTTTCCCTTTAAATATGTAGAGGGAAAAGGTTTTTGAGAACCCTCTAGGATAGTGCTGCTGTTACAGGGGATAACTTCTGTAGAACCAGTCCCTTAATTTGGTGAGTTCAAGGATTTCTCTCACTCCTCGTCTCCAAACAGGTTGAATAGCTCTTGTAATTCCAAACATAAGGCTTTGAGGGAGGTCTGGGAGCTTGCGCGGTGGAGAAGAAAGGAGAGGGTGTACTGTAGGCTTTGCCCCCGTGAAAGTGGCAGCTATCAAACAGATGTAAACCAGTTTTGTTTGTTAAACTACGTAACTTCTCAGCAGTTATTTGCTCATTCAGTGAATAATGTAAGATAAACAAGAGCTTGGACTGCCAGCGTTTCTAGCCCAGCAGTAAACCGGTGATTCATTGTGCGCTATCCTTTCTGGCTGAGGGATTTTGAAAAACCCTCTTATGTTGAAGAAACAGTGAGCAGATGTCCCTGGGGTTTTGCACTGGTGGAACTGAGAGTGAGGATGCTTGACATCCAGAGGTTTTTTCTTATGTTTTCCTGTTGGTGGTTTTTTGGTTGGTTTTTTTTTGTTTATGTTCTTTGTCCTTCCCCCGGCACTAGGCCAGCCTCTGCCTGTAACCTGTGGGAGGTTTCTTCCTCTTCTTACTTCTTTTTCTCCAGCCTGGAGCCACATGCTGCTCTGTCCTGTTCCTTCTACTGCCCTTCAGTCTGATGTTGCATCCGTTCCCTGAGACAGTGAACTTTCGTCCGTCTCCTGCTCGGTCCTGTGCCTCTGGCAGCAGGTAGCAAGCACCGATGCTCACGGCTTGGCAGAAGAGGGACCCAGCAATGAGGCAGTCTCCCCTGCCATCTCAGCCATGCCTGCAGCTCCAGAAAGTCTGGCCGGTGGAGGAATCCTTGGATGTTTCTTTATTCAAACCCCTGTGGGGTAAACCAGGGCGTTGGCAGCAGCAAACGTGGTGCCTGCTGTTGGGGAGGGGGCCGTTTGGCAGGCACAGAGCTGCTGACATTCACTTCTGCGCCCCTATTTGCAGCGTTCCTAGCACCCTCTGAGCAATTTGCTTTCTCGTGGTTAAATAAGCGTCAATGTGAAGAATGCAGCTCTCACGTAGTGCTTCAGCTTGCGCCGTTTCAAATGCTTTAGTTGTGCCAGTTCAGTACCAACGCCACCGACACTGCCACGTGCCACGCCTGGCAGCGAGGCCTCAAGATCTTCGTGTTGCAGAAGATACGTGCGCAGCAGTGGCTGCCAAATTCACCATTTGGATTTTAGTTTAGACTTTTTTTTTCCACTGCTTAAACAGGAGAGTAGTCATTTGCATCACTTCATGGCTGGCGCTCCAGCTGTCTGCTCCGCTTTATACTGGGAAATGGCGTGAGGCTGAAGCGCGGGTGATGGGAGATGCCCGGGGTGCATGCCAGAACACGCCCAGACAAATGCACAGCTAATTTCCCCCTACCCCTCCCAAATCCCACTGTTAAAATCAATAGCCCAAATGCTAGTCTGTGGTGTAGAATTCCATTGCACAGTTGTGTTGGGAGAAAGCGGGGCTGGGACCTCTTGCAAAGCTCCCTGTCTGTGAAGGCTTGTCCAAAGCAGTAACAGTACTGCCAGCCCTCCTGTTCCAGAGCAAGCAGGAAGAAACTGGGAACCCAGTGAAGAAGGTGGAATTGCAGACCAGCCATGGCTTGGTAGGCACAGCTAGGGAACTGCTGCTTTCAGCGAAGCCTGACACGTTGCAGCTGAGTGCCTTCTGCCTTTCTGAACTTCCTGCAGCTGTGAGAGCACCGTGCCCTGGGTCCAAATTGTTCCAAGCATCAGTAGCTTGGCCAAAGAAGACTTTGAAGACAGGCAAGGCGGTGTTGTGCGGTCGTAGGATCGCCATGTGGTTGTGGGATCTGTTTGGAGTGGAGCCAGTGTGGTTCCTCTGAGTCCAGCCTGTGGAGAAGCAGCTCCCTGGAAGCCAGCAGTGATCTCTGCTTTGAAACCGGACTTCTCACTTGTGGAGAGCAAATCACTGTTGACTTTCTGCCATTCAATAATTTTCTCTGAGCGAAACATCTTCCCTTACTGCTTGTGAAATTCGTCAAGCTGTTGAACTGCTTTTAGCACCCAAACAGAAACTGTTCCTGCTTTGGTCTTTGTCCTCCAGTTAACTCCTAACTTTTCTTTTGCGATGAATGAGGACGAATTCCAGTTTCCAGAAGGATCTCGCTGCAGCTAGGCTCTGTCTGGAGTAATGCTGATCTCCTTTGGGTGGAATAAGCTGGTTTTTGCAGAATAATCTATTACCCTGTTCCAAAGCTTCCGTCTTTAAATCCACACAGCAGGGATTATTTACTTAAGGATTTATGTGTGTGTTGGGGATCTAGTTTTCTTTGACCCTTCCAACAGAACAAAATGCAGTCAAGTTTTTCCGGCAGTTTGAATTGTGCCTGAAGCGTGCCATTACCACGGAAAGGCCAGGGCTGGCTTGGGAGTAGCGAGGGCCACGGCGCGTGTCTGAGGTGACGTGGGCACAGCTCCCGGTTTTAGTAGAACTAGCATGGATCTGAGAGGTCTCATGGCCTTGGCAACTTGTTGACCCCTCTTGGGTATCAGGGATTTACTGCTCTTTCTTCTCAGTCTACACTTCTGCTCCATGGTTTTCTTGGATATTGGCTGTGTCCGGAAATGGGCCTTTCTTGATGATCAATAACTGAAATGCTTGAACATCGTCTTGTGAACAGAAAAAATTTGGAGCTTGAGTAGAATTTGTTGTGCTGACACTTGGTCTGTGTTACTGTGAGGTTAGCCTGCAAATACCTTCTTGTGTTTTATTTGACAGTGTGTGATTCTAGTTTACAAAAAATAAATTCTCATTTCTTTTTTCTTTGTCTTATTCCTAGTAACGGCCTCCTCAACTGAAGATGTCTAACAATGGAGTTGAAACAGAAGACAAACCGCCAGCTCCTCCGATGAGAAATACCAGCACTATGATTGGATCGGGAAGCAAAGATCCTGGGACTTTAAACCACGGTTCAAAACCTTTGCCTCCCAACCCAGAAGAAAAGAAAAGGAAGGACCGATTTTACCGATCTATTTTACCGGGAGATAAAAGTACGGTGTTTTGTCACTTCTTATAAACCTCTTGTCTGATTGTAATGGTTTTAAAATAGAGGGAGGTAAATTTAGATTAGATATTAGGAAAAAAATTTTTACAATGAGAGTGGTAAGACACTGGCCTAGGTTGCCCAGAGAGGTGGTGGATGCCCCATCCCTGGAAACATTCAAGGCCGGGATGGCCGGGGCTCTGAGCGACCTGATCTGGTTGGAGATGTCCCTGCTCCTTGCAGGGGGGTTGGACTGGATGGGCTTTAAAGGTCCCTTCCAACCCAAACCATTCTATGATTCTATGATTTTGCTCTCCACGACCTTAGTTAAGCACCTGATGCTTAATAATGGTTTAGGTTTTAGAAAAATGTCGTGTGTTTGTTTCCTGCACAACTGTCTTGGTCATTTTGCAGTATGTAAGGTGCTGGCTGTGGTTCTATTTTTTCTAATTATTAATGCTGCCACATTTAACCCATCCTGCTTACTGTTTTGCACTTTTTTCTTTTTTTTTCCCTCCCCTTAAATTATGAGAACAGTGTCCCTGGATGCTGGGACTAGCTCTGCCACTTCCCAGCCTGACTTGTCCTTAATGGTCTTGAAAATCATAATTTTTGTACTAATTAGAAACTGCCCATTTAAAGCCATTGGCAATTCCTTTGGTAGGGAGCAGAGGGAGATCTTTTGCTTGTTTGTTGTTTTAAATTTGTTGTAATTTGAGTTAAGCATGACTGCCAGGCCTGTCATATGTCACTACGTGGTCACTTAGTCTGTTCTAGTGTCTGGTCAAGTGTTGTCTCCTTGCTGTTAAGAATAATCTGTTACTGCAAATTTTTGCACATTTCTTGCAAACTGAAGGAATTTTCTCCTGTTCTAGGGACTGTAACAGATGGAAATGGAGATAGGAACTGTGAACTGTACATGAAATTCTAATTCTTAAGATCAGGCTGTTTTAAAAACCCCTCTCTCTCATATGAATCTTTTGAAGTGGTGTAAGAAGAAAAATCTCCATCCCCTAATATGTGCTGGGTTTTTTTTTTTATATCTGACCTATTTTTGGAAATTCCTCTTTCTAATACGTCAACTTTTTGTAGACTCTGTGTTGCAATGGTATCTGAGCGCTGGGTAACTGAAGTCAAGCCTGGGTATCTTCAACTTCCTAGGCTTCAGGAGGGAGACTGCCTCCTTAGTTTTTGTTAGCAAAAAGTTTAATTGGAGTAATACTTCCAGTAATTTAAATAATAAGCAAGATCTAGGTTCATTTTCTACAAAATACTGCAACATTCCTTATTATATGATACCTTCAGCACCTTTGGATTGTTTTACAAACACGGATTTTTGATTCTGCAATCCAGAAACCCATGAACTCCACGTTAAAAGTTTGCTGGGTCTTGGTTAGAACTTGTCATTGTGAGTGTTAATCCTAAAGAGCTGCAGGATTTTTGTGTTGGCTTACTTAAGGGAGTGGGGTTTTAAAATCTCTAGGGTCACCAGTTGCAGAGAACAAAGGAATGACCTGAGATTTATGAGAGAGAAAAAGAAATACAACCTGAAATGCTGGTTTGAACAGGATTTTAAAGGAGAGACGCAAAAGCGAATGGTTCGGTAAAATCAGCAGACAGGCTGCCACCAGTTTGAAAATGCCTGCGTTTACTGAAGATTGGCCAACGTGGCAGATGCTTCGAGACGTGAGAGATTTTTGTTTAGCCAAGCCCAACAGAGCCTTCTGTTGCATTACACCTGCCCAAATGAGAATGGTTGCTTCTGTCCTTCTGTCGAGCAAAAAATACCTTTAACGCTGTCACCTTCACTTCAGATTGGTTGATTTTCATCTTATGGAAACTTTTTTTGATCTCATGATGACAACTGAATTTCCAGTGCCTCCTGCTGCTTAAATGTTAGTGAAATTCCCTGAAATAATTTGGGCGTTATTCGTCATTTTGGCTGGATTAAAAGGGGAGCTGTTTTCCAGTGAGAGTAATGTAATTTGGGGCAAATCCATGACCTTTGGATCCTTCCTCAGGGAAGCCAGCGATTTGTGTTCAACCTCTGCTGGGGTTGCAAAGAACCAGTGAAGATCCAAAATGCTTGGAGGTTAATTTGGTAGCAAATACAGACTTTTGTGCTATATCCTGAGAGCTGCTGAAGTTGACGTTGTCAATCCCTTGGGAGAAGAGGTAGCCCTTCATTCTGGGCAGGGAATAGTACTGGAATGGGCACTTTACGAAGGACAGCTGGGAAAGATGGTGAAGGAGTTGTGCTTTATGCAAAGGTGCAGCCCAAACTCATGGAGTCCTGCTGTGGAGCAGGAGACAGACCTGTTAAAGAGTTTGTGGGCCCGAATCAGAGGGGAGACCAACAAAAGGGGACATCTTGAGGGCATCTTTTACGTGTCGCTGGGTCAAGAAGGGCAGTTCTAGCTGCAGGAACTTTGGGAAGTGTCTTTGTCCGTTGCATTACCCCTGTGCATGAACAGAGCTGTGGTGTAAAGGACACTTGGGACTTAAATCCTGGGCCTGGTATATGTTTGCTCACTTCCATTGAGCTATGTCCCCTTGCCAGGCTGCTCTGGAGGTGTCACGCTGTGCCTGCAAAATTTAGGACGTAATTTATAGTCCTGATTTCCTCTGTCCCAGACTCAACCTCAAAACTGGTATTTAAAAACCCTATTGGGTTAATGCTAGGTGGGTCCTATCCAAATGGATGCAGAGCTTGAGTGACTTGTTGCTGTTGCCAGGAGTTCTGAACATCTAAAGTTTCTTGGGCTCAGGGCTCATTGTCCTCCTAGTTGAGGGTATGAGTTTGGCTTGAATGTGGCACATTTGGCTCCTCTGAGTTCTGTTGAGCTCAGCTGCAACTTTGCACAAAGGCAGGGTTTTACCCACAAGGTGAGAGTTTGCAGCACCCAGGAGCCCTTTCCGTGGTGGCAGAGGGAGCACTTTACTCAACCTTGCCAGTGGAGAAGACCTTTCTCATCTCAGTATGCTTAAGGATGGGCTCATGGGCTTGTTTCATAGAAACATAGAATGGTTTCAGTTGGAAAGGACCTTAAGGATCATCTTGTTCCATCTCCTCTGCCCTGGGCAGGCACACCTTCCACCAGACCAGGTCACTCAAAGCCCCATCCAGCCTTGCTTTGAACACTGCCAGGGATGGGGCATCCACAGCTTCTCTGGGCAACCTGTGCCAGTGCCTCACCACCCTCACAGTGAAGAATTTCTTCCTTCTTCCTTATATCCAATCTAAATCTACTCTCCACCAGTTTAAAGCCATTAGCCCTTGTCCTATCACTACATGCCCCTGTCAAAAGTCCCTCTCCCCGTCTTCCTGTAGGCCCCCTTTAGGCACTGGAAGGCCGCTATCAGGTCTCCCCAGAGCCTCCTCTTCTCCAGGCTGAACAGCCCCAACTCTCTCAGCCTGGCAGAGGTGCTCCATCCCTCTCATCATCTTCGTGGCCTCCTCTGGACTCTCTCCAACTGGTCCATGTCCTTCTTATGTTGGGGGCTCCAGAACTGGACACAGTACTCCAGGTGGGGTCTCCCCAGAGCAGAGCAGAGGTGCAGAATCCCCTCCCTCAACCTGCTGCCCATGCTGCTGGGGATGCAGCACAGGATGCCGTTGGCTTTCTGGGCTGCAAGCGCACATTGCCGGCTTGTGTTGAGCTTCTCATCCACCAGCGCTTCCAAGTCCTTCTCCTCAGGGCTGATCTCAATCCATTCTCTGCCCAGCCCGGATTTGTGCCTGGGATTGCCCTGACCCACGTGCAGGACCTTGCACTTGGCCTTGTTAAACTTCTCACGGGCCCACCTCTCCAGCCTGTCCAGGTCCCTCTGGATGGCATCCCTCCCCTCCACTGTGTTGACAACACCACACAGCTTGGTGTCATCGGCGGACTTGCTGAGGGTGCGCTTTATCCCATTGTCCATGTTGCCGACAAAAACGTTAAACAGGGACGGTCCTGGTACCAACCCCTGAGGAACACCACTGATCACCAGTCTCCACTTGGACAT
Source organism: Ardeotis arabs (assembly GCA_011801015.1). Lineage (NCBI taxonomy): Eukaryota > Metazoa > Chordata > Aves > Otidiformes > Otididae > Ardeotis > Ardeotis arabs. The sequence continues at coordinate 15,045 of JAAGAY010019254.1, forward strand.
TGAGCCATTGACCACCACACTCTGAGTGCGGCCATCCAGCCAATTCCTTATCCCTTGAGTGGTCCATCCATCAAGTCCATACACCTAAAATCCAACCACTTCAGCTGCAACTAGGAAGCACGATGTCTCACCATGAAGGGTGAAGTTGCCAGAGCATCATAAGGAAACTTTGAGTGGCTTTTGTAACAGCATCAAACGTATGAGGTTTTGAATGAGAACATGGTGAGGTATTTATGGGAGTAAAGCACTTGCCTTCTTCAACAAATATAGGATTTCTCATATTTTTTTTTAAATTTAGGATTCTTCAAGGCTTTTTGAGGCATTGCAAGGATAGTATAATCTCTATAGAGGGGGATTAAGTGTTCAGCAAGATTGGGAGTGCCCGTCTCTAATTCTTTTTGTCTTATACCTCCCGCTATGACACAAATGTCTGCTACAAAAAGCAATTATGTTATTAATGGTTTAATGTGTTTTAGCTTTTATGTGTGTCAGATTTTGGATCAAAAGCTTCTGAAGTTCATTGTCCTCTGAGACTGCTGGAGGAAAATCTCTGAATTCCTGTACCAGCTTCATGTGTGTTCACATGATGATGAATTCAGTCTGGGTGCTATAAAACCCTGAGTGCGGCAGGCAAGCGGGTTTTAAAAAGGGTAAAGAGCAATTTTGCTTCCACCTGCTGTAACGTTATTGCTAAAGCAAAGTGGTTTTAGTGGGAGTTTGTGGTAGCTGTCCCAAAGAGGTGCTGAGAGTCAGGAAAGATGCGAAGAGTTGAGATGCTGTAGGAAATGGTTGCAGGAAACTAAGATAATTGAGAGAGCATTAATGGCTTCAGGTATCTGAAGCAGTTCTGAGCAACCTGATCTGGCTGGAGATGTCCCTGCTCCTTGCAGGGGGGTTGGACTGGATGGCCTTTGAAGGTCCCTTCCAACCCAAACCATTCTATGATTCTATTCTATATGAAACCAACATTAATGCAGAAAAATTTCCTCCTGTTTCCATATTGCAGTCTAGCCATACTGACACTCCCTACCTGTGGGTCAAACATGAACAGAGAGCCAGAGTGTTAACGTGACCGTTACGTTATTTAATCAGCCCTTCCAGAATGGATTTTTACTGCTCTGTGTGGCTGAGGCTCGTTCCGGCCATCATCTCCCAGTTTGGATAAGTTAGCAGTCACCAGTCATCTCAGTTTGCTGGTTGATTGGGTACTGGAGCAGTTGGTTGCAGAGAAGCTTGTTGGAATTTGGGAGTGCAGCAGTGAACTCGGGCTGTCTGTATGTAGAAATAAAAAAAAAAAAAACCAAACAAAACCCACCACTTAAGCCTATTGACCTCTGGATAGCAACGTAATACCCTTCAGCTTTTTTAAGGATACATTCAAATCTGCTGTGGCAGTTGTCCTGGACCACGTGTGGGTGTGCATCACCCATGCAGCTCTCCTGCATAGTGGTGCTAGTACAGGTACCCTCTTCTTCCTCACCTGAGTGATGGGCTTCTAGGCTGAGCTTTGCTCTTTGGCTTGGAGAAATGGCCTGATCTTGTAGACAGCCTATAGAATATGGTGCCTCTCTGCCTCTCTTTTCCTCTTGCTTTCCATCCACCGCTGACGCATGCAGCTTTTTCTGTATACCTGCTGGCTGCAGCTGCTTGTTCCTTCCTTGGCTGCAGATGCTCACCATCTGCTAACCAGCAGCTGCTTCTGGCTCCTTCCAGCTTCCCCCTCTGCGATGGCTCCTCCAGCGTTGCCGCTTTCTCTTCTTCTTCCACTTGGCAACCCTGTCACTCTTCTGCCATTCAGCTTCCCCCATCCCCTTCTGTTTGAAAGAGGGATTGAAAACAATCTGTTCCATCTTTGTGTCCCAAACGGAGCAGCTGAGCCTTTTCTTTCTCCAAAATTACTCCGTGCGACAGTAACTCTGTAATGATGCAGAGAGCAGTGCCAGAGCTGGCGCTGAAGGAAACAGGATAAAATCATAGAATCGTGGAAGGGTTTGGGTTGGAAGGGACCTTTAAAGGACATCCAGTCCAACCCCCCTGCAAGGAGCAGCGACATCTCCAACCAGATCAGGTTGCTCAGAGCCTCATCCAACCTGGCCTTGAACGTTTCCAGGGATGGGGCATCCACCACCTCTCTGGGCAACCTGGGCCAGTGCTCCACCACCCTCAGTGTAAAAACTTTTTTTTCTAATGTCTAATCTGAATCTGTCTGCCTCTATTTTTGAAATCATGACCCCTTGTCCTATCATAACAGGCCCTACTGAAGAGTCTCTCCCCGTCTTTCCTTCGGTCCTTTGGGGCAAGCCCCAACCATCTCTACGCAACTAAACACCAGCAGTGCCTTAAATAATTGAGTTATTGAGCGTTAGCCTCAGAGGTTTCTGAAGTACCTGGGGTTTGGCATTCGTGTCGCCAAAAATGCACTGGGGAATGTCAACCATGAAACAAATTCTGTTTGGCTTTAGATACAAAAGGTAGCAGCTGGGAACCAGAAGTGGTTTAGTCACCTTCTCCTGGCTCTGCTTTTTTATAACTGCAAGCAGCAGCAAATACGAGTAGAACATGGTTCTTCCTTGAACTGAGCTCAATTTCTTGAGTATTGTAAATATTAAAAGGAAGGTGGAGTCCTTAATACATCATGAATACGGATGAACTTAATCCAAGACATAATGGTCATCTTGTTTGAAGACCTGACTTGAAAATTTGCAGGGTGCATCTGCTTTGATTTATTTCCTTTGTGGTTTCTTCATGACTTCTGCTCCTCATCTGCCAGAGTCTCCCTTCTTGCTCTGCCTTCAAAGCTTATTAAAACCACAGTTAGTTCATTTTGTGAGCAGGAAAATGTAAATGGTTTTGCTCATATAAGATTTTGTAGCAGAAGCACACATTATACTTGGTTTTTGTCATAAACTATTTTGAGGATGAAGGAAGCAATTTATAGTTGCAGTTGATTTTTGTCCGTGTCTAAATATGAGCAGTGAGTGTGTATTTGACAGCACGTAATATTTTTCTTAAAAGTTACTTCAGACAACGAATTAAAAAATGTATTAAAAGCTTCATGGATCCCACGTCCTGCCACTGTAGTGCTTTTGACTCTGACCTGTGTGACTTTAAGTGAATATTTTGGGTAAATACCTTTTGTGCTATTCAGTCCAGCCCTACCAGCTGATACTTGACATATTCAAAATATTATTTTCCTTGTCTTACGCTTGTCCTGTGTTACAGGACTTTGGTTTTTATTGTCAGCTCACTGTGGCTGCTCTGAAGTGAGGTAACAAAGTTTTAAAACTTGCTGTTTGTCTGCCCTAGATTGAAATCCTATAACTAGCAAAGGGAGATGTGGTTGCGTGGATAAATGGGAAGCTGTTGGGGAGATTTTAATTCTTGATGGATTTATGGATTTTGTTGTTGTTGTTGTCTCTTCCAGCGAATAAAAAGAAAGAGAAAGAGCGGCCAGAGATCTCCCTCCCTTCAGACTTTGAACACACAATTCATGTGGGGTTTGATGCAGTCACGGGAGAATTCACAGTAAGTGAATCTGGAGGAGAAGAGAACTCTGTGGTTTGGCTTATTGCTGAAAGGAGCCAGGACCCATTAATCTTTTATGTAGTAATGCTGGAAAGGCTATTACCATCATCTGGTTTGATCTGCTTTGAAACACATCTCCAGAGGTTACCCGCTAATTCCTGCTGAGAGACCGTTTGTCAAACCTGGCTCATCCCAGGAGCCCAGGCTGCCAGCAAACTTTTCCTTTCCTGTTTTTTGGCTGATGTGGACAGCAAAATATGGTCTATCTGTCTTCCCTTCCCATCTTCTCCTCTTCTAGAAGTGGATTAGGTCTACAGCATAGTCTGTAAAAGTGGGGCTCTGAGAGTTCCCCTTTAGGAGACACACAACTGTGCATGACTATTTATGACAGAATGTGGATGTGCTGCCCTAAGGCTAAATGCCAGATGCTTTTATGGGGTTTTTTAAATTGACATGCAAAATACTATGAAGACAGAGTTGTATTTCATCATATTCTTCTTCTTAATTTGAGTATGAGATAGTATTTAATAGCAGCCAAAGTTGTTTGTGAGCAAGCTGTTTTTACCTGTCTTTAATATGCTTCTTTTTCAGGGACTTTGCTCTCCTAACCTGAATCGTGTGTACGCTTGTGTTTTGCATGTCAGCCTCTAGACTTGCCCGAGTTAACGTAGAGGTACCAGTGTGGCATGACCCGAGTGGTGTATCCAGCCTTCCTTTTGAACAGGGAGCGTAACTTTATTGATAAAGGATCCCAGTCAGTTGCCATTATTCTTACTGGTGATGAAAGGCACAAGTCAGATTATAACCCAGATTTATTCATTTTCTGGCTGAAATGATGTCCCTGCAATGAAATTCTGAGCTTCACATGCGAGATTAGCATCTCTGCTTTCCCAGCTCTGATTACAATAGGCACCAAACCACTATTATCAAAGAAAAAATCAGTTTATCAAAGGAAATTTTTTTTCACACTGAGGGTGGTGAAACACAGTCCCAGGTTGCCCAGAGAGGTGGTGGACGCCCCATCCCTGGAAACATTCCAGGCCAGGTTGGCCGGGGCTCTGAGCAACCTGATGTGGTTGGAGATGTCCCTGCCCCTTGCAGGGGGCTTGGACTGGATGACGTCTGAAGGTCCCTTCCAACCCAAACCATTCTGTGATTCTATAATTCTAACTCTAGTGCTACAAGAAGACCCAAATCAATGTTGCGTGTTCATGGCACTAGATGCTATAAAGTGTATGTCACTTCTATAGTCTTACTTGACTATATGTAAATAATGTGTATACCTGTGCATAAAGGTTTTTTTTTTTTTGCCTGGGGCTCTTCCTGAACTGCAGCATTTGGGTCTGCTCCTTTCTGTAGTTTGAGTTTTGGTCTTCAAATGATGTGGGCTTGCCCAGGGCCCTGTGGTTTTTTTGTTTTGTTTTGTTTTGTTTTTTTGTTTGTTTGGTTGGTTTTTTTTGCACGTCCATGTTTACTTAGAATGAGTGACTTGTAGCACAGACAGTGGCTAGGAAGGTATTGGTCCACCGCCTCTTTTCCTTTCCTCTCCTATTTTCTTCCTCTTTCCCTCCCAGCACTGAGTAACCCCAGAAACTGTGTGGCAGAACTGTTGTGGTAGGTGTGCGTGTGAACCACGTTTGGCTGACTGTGAGCTAACGAGCTGCAACTCCCCGCAGGGAATGCCGGAGCAATGGGCGCGCTTACTGCAGACTTCCAACATCACCAAGTCGGAGCAGAAGAAAAACCCTCAGGCAGTGCTGGACGTCTTGGAGTTTTACAACTCGAAGAAGATCTCCAACAGCCAGAAGTACATGAGTTTCACAGGTACACGGTGACCATCACATACCGCTGCTTTGTCCAGCTTTCCATTAGTCACTGCGTGTGCGGTTTCTTTCATTTAATCGAGTCTTTTCTTCAAGGAAAATGTGAATGAGATTCTCTGGGTGCTCAAGCACCCTTCTTGCTCTAAAATGCTGTTCTGTTAATCCTGATGCCCAGCATAACTGCAAAAGAGGAGGTCAGTCAACTGGCTAAATCCCCAAACCACGCAGGTTTTCTGAAGCTTACAGTGGATCCCAGAGTGTTGATGTTGAGTTCACAGTAACAAAAATCCCTGGAGAAAAACCAGGCAGCTAAATCCTGCACCAGTTTCTAGTGTGGGTGTGGATGTTGCTTCATGCGTGCTTGAGGGTGAAGGTCTCCCTGCTCCTGTGTTCCATGATTGAGGATTAGGGCCACAAAGATGATACGAGGGCTGGAGCACCTCTCCTATGAGGACAGGCTGAGAGAATTGGGCCTGTTCAGCCTGGAGAAGAGGAGGCTCCGGGGAGACCTGATAGCGGTCTTCCAGTACCTCAAGGGGGCCTACAGGAAAGATGGGGAGAGACTGTTCAGTAGGGCCTGTTGTGACAGGACGAGGGGTAATGGTTTTAAAATAGAGAGGGGTAGATTTAGATTGGATATTAGGAAAAAATTTTTCACAATGACAGTTGTAGAACACTGGAACAGGTTGCCCAGAGAGCTGGTGGAAGCCCCATCCCTGGAAACATTCCAGGCCAGGTTGGATGAGGCTCTGAGCAACCTGATCTAGTGGGGGATGTCCCTGCTCCTTGCAGGGGGGTTGGACTAGATGACCTTTGAAGGTCCCTTCCAACTCTAACCATTCTATGAATACGCCTCACCTGCTAGGTGCTTCATAACTGCTGGCTGGATTCCTCTAAAAATCAAAGCTTTCAAGGTTTTGTGTGTTCTTTGTATGGATTACGTGCCTACTGGAGGACTCCTGCAACTACTGCTCCATTTCCCTTTCAGCTTTAACTCCTTCCCTTTCTAAATATTAATCCCTGCTTTGCTGCTTTTAAGAGGACAGAGCCTGACGTGGCATTAATTAGGAAGGCTCAAGGGAGGGATAAAAGCACAAATCTTCCCTGTATGAGCCTGGAGAGTCAGACAAGAAGCCCACCAGTGAACTCATAGGGCCCTCTGTTGCTATTCTAGGAAGTTTAGGTGGCTGAGGCTGAACGTGTTGCAGGTCTTGGGCTATCTGCAATGCCTCTGCTGGTGATTTAGCACATTGAATATATTTTCTGTGTGTGGATGGAGGACAGTTTTCATTCAGATGTTGCTCTGGGAAATTCTGCCCTCCTGCAGCAGGGATCTGGTGCCCCTGCATTTGTCTGCAGAGTTTTTTACCCCCTATTCCTGTGTCTGCCAGATGTCACCTTGTTCTGAGGAGCTGAAGGTAATGCCTAGGTTTGGAAGCAGCCTTTTTTCCTGCCCCTTCCGAAGGGAGCTTTTCCTTTTCTCCTTTCCCCATTGCTGCTGCATTTACAACTCATTTAGGACAACGTTATTATCCTTCTCTTTCAGATAAATCAACAGAAGATTACACTTCATCAAATACATTGGTAAGACTTACATTCACATTCTGTCTCAAGGTTGGAGATGATAAAACTTGCATAATGTAGCGTTAGCTACATATAAACTTATCGTTTGCTTAGTGTTTAAAAGTCTGAACGATATATATTTATTTATATAGTGAATATATGTTTAAAACCAGGCAAATTTATCCTAAAAAGGCATGCTGCTCTTTTTTTTTTTTTTCAATTGGGGAAGAATCAAGTAAGACAGAAGAAACTTTCATTAGTGAATAGAAATTAGGGAATTCAGTAACAGAAATAGTTCTGTTTTCATAGAAGTCCATCTGTTCCTGTACCTAGAATTTGATGACAGCTCTTTCAGGTTTTATATCTCTCCATAAACATCTGTGCTCTAACAGAGTTTAATTACTAACCTGCAAGATCTGATTGACCAAAACTAATGGAGATTAGTGTTGATTAACCAAACTAATCTCCAGCAGAAGAGGAAATAAAAGGTTCTCCTCCTCTCTGCTTGACCTTTACTCTGTCCTTCCCAGGGCAGGCACCGCTCCTGTTTGCTTCGTTAGGAGATGCGAGCTGAAAAGCTTTGTAACGTTTCTGTTATGTGCGTAGAAGAAATGAAGAAACCAAACTTTCAATTTAAGATGATTCATAAAAACCCACAACTCCCTCGTCTCTCGTTTTCTCACTGCTGTGCCATTATCTAGAGCTGGCTTTTGCTACTCCCTTCCGGAGGCAGCGGGTTCAGATCTGACCGTTTCGTACTCTCTGCAAAAAAGAAAAGGAGAATGTTTCTGTTCTTGTTCCTTATTACATGTCATTGTATGTCAGTCCTCTGAGGCTGTTGGATTTTAAAGTGAATCCTGAAAAAAGCGGTAGTTACCAGCCTACTGAGATAGCCTGATTTTTTGGAAGACGCTAGATAACCCTTAATTTTGGTGATAGTCAGGAAATTCCCATTCCATAGATGTGTTGTCTTGTTGCTTTTAACAGGCTAAGCTTTTGTGTTATGTCAAGTGCACTTCAGCAATTATATATCAGGATTTTGATGACTTCAAGTGTTCTAGGTTCAATGAAATATTACACCATTTTCCCCCTCTTTCAGAGAGAGCTTTATTTTAATACTTTTTCCCCTGCCACTCTTGGGGAACTGGTGATGCACAAGCAGAACTAGTCCAGCGGGTTGAGGATCTTGCCCAGTTTATTTAGAAATGTTTATGGTGTAAAGGATGCCAGGAACTTCAAATCCAGTTTCAAATTTAAAAGGTTAAAAGTGACTTTCATTTCTAATCACAGTATTGCAAGAAGTTCCAGATATTTTTTTTTTTAACTGCTTAGAAAACTTTTGTTTGATTTCTGAACTGAATTCTGTCTGAATAGTTGCGTCAGGTAGTGCCCCTCCATCTCCCAGGAAGGCTCAGGATCTTTGGGGTTTGAATTTTTCAGGTATTGTAACTTAGTGGCTTGTTCTGATTATTATTTTTCTGTGCTTGCTTCAGTGCAGTCTCTGTTAGGAGCTTAATCCAATGTTTGCGATTTGTTTGTAACAAGCCAAATGGATTTTAATTTTTGCTATCTGTGTAACCACATACAGAACGTGAAGGCTGTCTCTGAGACCCCTGCAGTGCCCTCGGTGTCTGAAGATGAAGATGATGAAGATGATGCAGCTCCACCTCCTGTGATAGCTCCGCGACCTGAGCACACAAAATCCGTGAGCGGAAATACTTCCTTCAGCCCCCGCAGCTGCGGTCATGGTCGAGTCTTGACTGTGACTCGTCACAGGAGCAGGAGGGAGGAGGAGGGAGCAGAGCACCTTCTGGCAGAGCACATTCGTATTATCACCTGCCTAGTTGTCGGGGGGACAGGAGAGTCCTTGCTTGGTAATGTTAGCTGTTAACAAAACAGCTGTAGAAATGCATCTGTGACAACAAGAACAAAAATAAGATGCCCCATCCCTGGAAACATTCCAGGCCAGGTTGGACGGAGCTCTGAGCAACCTGATCTGGTTGGAGATGTTCCTGCTCCTTGCAGGGGGGTTGGACTGGATGGGCTTTAAAGTTCCCTTCCAACCCAAACCATTCCATGATTCTATGAATAGAAGTCTTCAAGTATTCATCTGATTTCTATTAACATGTATGTTTTTCCTCAACAAAATCAGATATACACCCGCTCTGTGATAGAGCCCCTTCCTCCTCCTACCAGAGATGTGGCGACCTCTCCTATTTCTTCTCCCTCGGAAAACAGCACGACAGCATCTGACATGCTGGTCAGGAACGCGGAGAAACAAAAGAAAAAGCCAAAAATGTCAGATGAAGAGATCTTGGAAAAATTAAGTAAGTAAAAATTATGTATGTATGTTTTTTTTGTTTTGGTTTGGTATTTTTACTTAAAAAAAAAAAAATATCCAGGTCCTGCTGTTCTTAATGAGCTGAAATGTTTTGACATTTCCGTTTTGAGATCCCTTACTGAAAGCATTGTGTTGTGCCTGTGTGACAAGGCTGGGGACAGATGTAAGGAGCGAGCATAAATGTAAGCTGAGCACCTGTGATGCCAACTGAAGTCTCTGGGGAGTTACAGATCCTCAGACTCTGCAAAGCAAGCCCTGAATAAGTAAAGTCTACTTAATGATGAAGTCTGAGATTGTTCCACATCTTGATATTCTGTAGCTCTGGAGCGTGGATGTTCATATTGCAATGTTAGATGTAAGGTGTCTAAAAGATGGCGAGAAAATTAGTGCATCCCCAAGTTCACCTTCCACAATACCATAGTGTAAAGTGACTTGGTTATTTTTAAGTGCCCTAACATTGTGTGGGTACCCAAATTAGTGGTTGTTTCTGAGAAAAATTCATCATGTCTCTCTGTTGTGTCCTAGTGTCTTTAACAGTCCCTACCTTCGGTTCAGGTGCTCCTCTCCTGCCTGGTATTTTTGGGTTATGCTGTGGCACATCCAACAGCTGCAGCCTGGGCCAGTTTTTATTAGCGTAGAGCATTTCTAATTCCTTTGAACTACTAATCCTGTATTAATTACATACATGCCTGGCTTGTTGGTTGATGTAAATTGTGTTAGCACCTCTACGGTCAGATTGGTCTCCTCAGTCACCCCTAAAGGTCAGTGGTTTATGGAGCAAAGACCAGTAGCTAGATGAAGAAAAATTCAACCTGAGGGTATAACTTTTTTTAAAAAAAGGCGTTTGAGCACCTCATTCCCCTAAAAAAAGCCTAAATTGAATTGATGGCATGTTAACTGGAGCTGCTTGCTGTTGGAACACTCCTGCTCGTTGTTTCAAAACAGCAACTTCACTCTCTCACTCAATTAGCAGGACCTTGGTACCGTTAAGGATTCGAGGATTCTTGTGACCAGGTAGGGCAAGGATGGACCGTGGCAGGAAAAAAGTGCTGTTCCAATCCAAATGCACTCACTTCTGCGATGCGGAGAAATGCAAGTGCCGCTCTTAGGAGCGTTGGGAGGCAGATGTGCCTTCTGACACCTCGCTTGCTCCAACAAGCAGTGTTCAGTGCTGAACTGATTCTTTAGCGTTGAGAGGTTTTGTTGTAAATCTGCAGAGGTGCGAGAAGTCCAGTGGTGGCTGTTACGTGGCAGCTTCTAGCGGTGGGCTAGTCAGAAATACGCGATGAAGTTTTAATCCTGTTGTAAACAGGTGTTTTTCCACCGAGGGCAGTGGTGTTGTACTTGTGCAAAGACATGCTGTCTTTTCATGTTTTGGTTTGACATGGGAATAAAATGAATAAAATCTTAGAACAGATGTATATTTACACATACTGAAGATGTGCAAAGGTTAAAAGGAAGCTGATAAATCTCCACCTCTTAGCGTTAACACTGTCTCGCCATCCCCGGATCGGATTTCTCGTCCCCACCTCCTCTCCAACATGGCTGTATTCCCTTCCTTTACCTCTGTCTGCCCCAAACCCCGTGGATTTGGTTGCTCTCCACTGGTGTCTGAAAATAGCCTGCTCTTACACTGCTTGCTACTGGATTTCTTGGCCTAATGACCACGAGTGGTTTCTTTGCCAATGTACATCTGTTTGGCCTCGGCCCTAGACCCCATGAAAGCAGCACCGTATGTTGGCAGCTTGCGTGACTTGCGAACACCGGCTCAGATGCAACGCTGCATCCCTTGATCCTGTTAGCCACCCTGCTGCTGTTAGAGAGGAGACTTGCTCCCAGCTGAGCTCTAGGAATTGTTGACTTCAATTTTCTTCAGCCTAAAAAGGGTGCAGGGGTGTTAGGAACATCGGTTAATTTTGCAGAGAGCGTTGAGTTTCAGTGATGCTCCATTTGTCAGCTTCTGCAATTTACTCCTTGACCACCCTAGAATCATGGAATGGTTTGGGTTGGAAGGGACCTTCAGAGGCCATCCAGTCCAACCCCCCTGCAAGGAGCAGGGACATCTCCAACCAGATCAGGTTGCTCAGAGCCCCATCCAGCCTGGCCTGGAATGTTTCCAGGGATGGGGCATCCACCACCTCTCTGGGCAACCTGGGCCACTGTTCCACCACCCTCAGTGTAAAGATTCTTTCCTAATATCTAAACTAAATCCACCTCCCTCTATTTTGAAACCATTACGCCTTATCCTGTTACAACAGGCCCTGCTGAAGAGCTTCTCCTCATGTTTCTTATCAGCCCCCTTTAGGTACTGGAAGGTCTAAGGTCTCCCTGGAGCCTCCTCTTCTCCAGGCTGAACAGCTCCAACTCTCTTAGCCTGGCTGCACAGGAGAGGTGCTCCAGGTGCTCCAATTTGCAGGATTCCAGCACATCTATGCAACCTGCCCACCTTGTGCTGAGAGCTCCCTCCAACTTGTGTGGAAAGCCTTGTGTTCCTCGTGGATACCAAATCCACCTCGAGCCTGAGTGGCCCCTCACCGCTCTGTGCCGCAGAACATCAGGCGAAGAGCTTTTGCCTCTGAGGCACGCAGTAATGCGCTTTATTCTGGCTGAGCAGCCACGTTAGTGGAGAATGAGCTGAGATTGCCTCCAGTCGCTCTCCAAAACCAGAGCAACGCTGCAGTCGCGCGGTAACTGCTTCTAAAACCTGCACTGACTGTTGAGTTCTTGAAGAGCAGCTGAGCAATGCGCGGGACAGGCCAGGGGAGGTTTGGCTCTTAAGGGTCTCTCCAGCTTCCCCCTGGGTCTTGCAACCCAGTTGTTGGGTTGTACCAGTACGGAACCATCATAAATGCCAGAAATTGCCATGGTGTAGGGAAATCTCGTTAACTTGTTAAACTCTCGAAGTACAGTTAAACTAAGAGGATTTTATAAGTACTTTTCTTTTTCTTTTTTTTTTTTTCTTTTTTTTTTTCAGGAAGTATTGTGAGTGTGGGCGACCCAAAAAAGAAGTACACGTGTTTTGAGAAGATTGGACAAGGGTTAGTACACGCTTCTTCTCTGTCTTATATCTTCCCTTATACTAAGAAGGAAGCATTGAAATCAGGCTAAGTTAGTTTGCTGGAAAAGCTATTGGTGATACTTTGGAGGGTTTTATTTTGTTGTTTTCTTTTTCTTTTGTATTTTTGGGGGATTTTGGTTGCTTTGGTGGGTTCCCTCTCCCCAGCTCTTCTCCGTTTCCTGGCAAAGTCTTGAGTCACAGGGCCTGGGTTTTATGGGCAATTGTGTTTTAATATAAGAAAATATGTCATTAGATGATCAGGTTGCTAAATATAGCTGCAAGCAGGGAAGGAACTGCTTGTTTTTAGCCTGCGAGTCAATCTTCAAATTACAGATGTGCTTTCTGAATCAACTCTTGACGTGGGTGTCGTCCTCCTCGTAGCAGGGTAGGGAGAAAGGCTGTAGTGAGGCAAATCAGTGCAAATCACCCAGAGGTCTGCTGTCAGCTCCGTGTGCTGAGGCTCGAAACTCCTGTTTCCCTCGTTACAACTGCCACAGTTGTTTACTTTAGCTGTCTGCTCCATAATCACGTTGGGCAGTCTGCAAGCCAGGGTGGTGCAGTCATGCCAGTTTAGATGGGATCAACTCGCCGTCCTACAAGCTGGTTTAGCAGCAAGGGTTTGGATGGCCGTAGCACCCCGTATTAGGAGCTTTGTTCCCCAGAAATTCTCTGGCTTCTGCTCCAACAACAGTCTCGTCTCAGAAATATTTCAGATTATATTTACCACTGGAATTATTGCGTGAAAAGGAACGGAGCTGAGAGCACTTCAAAGAGACAAGTGGGAAGGGGCATGTGTTAATCTCTCAGTCTGGCTATGAGGCACTAATAAGTTGTTTTTTTTTTTTTTTCTTTTCTCTCTTTTGTTTAGAGCCTCAGGTACAGTTTACACAGCAATAGATGTAGCTACAGGACAGGAGGTAAGTGCTGCCAGAATACCACAGCAGTGGCTTTTGGATTGTGTCCTAAAAGTTCAAGTTGATGCCACAGAATAAAGATGGTCTTTCAGGGGTTCATGACATCTTACTTTTAATGAGATATTTATTTCTTTACTAATGAGGCGCGGTCGAGTGGTCTGAGCAGAGAACTGGAAAAAATGATTTCCCAAGTTGTGCTTCCTGAATCATTTCATATTTGTAAAGAATCCTTCTGTGACCACAAAGGCTGGAAGAAAATGTTTGAACTGGATGGTTCCTCAGTAGAAGTTTCTCTCTTCATCCCCAAGATGCTTGCCTGTCCCCATTTAAACTCTTTTATATGCTTTCTGCTCCTTTGCACTTACACCAGTTTGCCCCCTTGCTTTCTGCCCTTGCATAGACAAGGAATATTTGTCTGGTTTTTTTCCCCTCCCAAATATTGAAAAGTGCCCTGCGTATTGCGTGCATGCGTAATACACGAGGAGTGACGGATACGCAGCATCTGTGGAAACTATTGCTGGATGGAGGGTTTTTAAAGAGGAAAGTGCATGCATTATTCCAAATATATTTATGGAAGTCTGCAGCAATGCGTGTCTATTTTGCCTTTGTACACCAGTGGATTTCATAACTGTGCTTTTTGATGAAACTCCTTCACCCTGTTTTCTGGCTCTTGAGGAATTAACGCAGTTTAACTGCAGCCTCTGACGAAGGCGTGCTGCATTTATTTTGAAGCAATGAGAAATTTTATAGGAGGAGGAACTCCTTTGATGGGTTTCTGGACCCCGTCAGTGACTCCCATGTGAATATTTGAACCCGTGTATTACAACAGACTTGTAAATCATTCCCATTACACTGGTGTGAGCGGGCCCTGGAATTTTAAGTTTGTATTTGGGATCACTGTAACCTTTGCGTGCTGTTGACCTGTTCCTTTCTGTGAAGCACGCTGCTACCAATCCTTCGAGCTCAGGAGCTCTGGAAGGAAACTCCTTTATTTTGTGCTATACAGGAGCCTTGGGCAGGTCTCAGGATTAAGAATACTGAAGATTTTGGCTGATGATGGCTATTTAGTGTAACTACAGCTGTGCATTTTATATCCTAATGCACGAGACAGTCTTAGAGAAGAAAAATGCCCCCATATGCACTTGGACCATGGGTCTACCTCTCATCAGGAAAGAGGAGGAGCCTCTGAATCTCCCTCATTATGGGTCTGGCATTTCATTATCTGCATCAAATGCCTTCCCTCTCTTCTTCATCTTTCATTCCCCTCTGGTCTTGCAGAAAGAGCAGCATGGGGTTTTTGTTTTTGTCCTCGTTAACTACTGCTTGGCAGCCCTCGTGAATATTGTGGAAAACCAGCGCAGTGTCTGTCTGCTCTTGCCTTCTCATGAGTTGGGATTTTTCTATAGTGTCTCCTGCTATCCTATCAAAATGCTAATTGTATCTGTCTATATTGGCACTCTGTGACTTGTTTCTTTTAATCCTTGCTTTTGTGAGCTGGACTTACTGGCTCCCCTCCATTTGCTTAGGCCTCTTTCTCTGCAAGTAGCAATTTTGTAAAGACATCATTACATTTCCTTCCCTTTGCCAAAATATTGTACCAAATAGTTGGGTTGTAACATCTGGGGAAGTGTTTCTGCCTCCTGCTGTGCTGTGAGTAGTCTTATTGATCGGAAGGCTCGTCTGAGGGCCAGGTGCTCTCCCAAAGTACTGGTGGTGTGGAGAGTTGAACATAAGAATTGAAAGCGTGTTGTGCTCTCCTGCTTTCTGTAGATATACGTGCAGAGAAGATATCCTGAAGCAGGCAGAAAGTTGCTAAGCCAAAGGGCTACAACTGGCAAATCCATTCCTATTGCCCTTCAGCTATGACTGGGGATAAAGCTGAAACCAGTTAGCTTGTTTTCAACCTTTTATCTAAACACTGGTGCTTCTTTCCCCCAGATCTTGCTATGAAAGGAAGAAATAGAATCACAATCTTGAAGTACTAGGCTTAGGCTACGGTGTTTATCCCTCCATGCACAGCCGCCCTGCTGTAGATTCCTAGAAGCAGAAATTTGCATGGGAGCAGGGAAAAAAAACACTAAAAAGCTTCCAGAAACATCCAATCCAAAATAAAATTAATAAGAGTCCTTTAAGAAATGAAACATTTTTGGTGTATCAGTCTGGACTTGAGTAAGGAGATCTCTTCCTTGTTACCAAGAAGCTGTAGATCGAGGTGGCTATCCAACTGTGACATAAAGGTCCAGTATGAAAAGAGTAATTCCCCTTGTCTTTTTCGACATTAATTTTGGCATTAAGAATTCTATGATTCTATTATTAGGAAAAAATTTTTTACAATGAGGTTTGTAGAGCACTGGAACAGGTTGCCCAAAGAGGTGGTGGATGCCCCATCCCTGGAAACATTCAAGGCCAGGCTGGATGGGGCTCTGAGCAACCTGATCTGGTTGGAGATGTCCCTGCTCCTTGCAGGGGGGTTGGACTGGATGGCCTTTGAAGGTCCCTTCCAGCCCAAACCATTCCATGATTCTAAGTGTCCTCCAGCATGTGTGGAAATGGGCTGGCTGCAGGAACTCACAGAGTTTCTAAATGGCTCAGCAACCCATGATGAAAAAGTGTTTTCCCGCTTCATGTGAATGTGGGACTGAAATAATCGATGATGGCACTGGCAGGTTCGTCGAGGACTCCAGTAATAACACTTTACTTTGTCTTTCTCCACTGCAGGTTGCAATCAAACAGATGAATCTGCAGCAGCAGCCCAAAAAAGAACTGATTATTAATGAAATCCTTGTGATGAGGGAAAACAAAAACCCCAACATTGTCAACTACTTGGACAGGTATGTCATGATTTGAAGAGTTCACAAAGGGAATTCTCGAAGACACTTCCTTGTCACTGTCTCAAGTGATCCTGTCTCAGCTTAATGCAGGGGTGGGACAGCCTTGCATTGCTTAGTGCACGTGGCAGTGCTGGGGTGTGGGTGGCTTGGTGGTCTCTCTCCGTATTTTAGGAGAAACCGGTGTCTGAATTGGTATTAATGGGGTGTCTAGGCTCTGCTTAGAGATGCTGGCAGCAAAGGCGTTAGCAGTACGCTGTCAGGACTCTGTTTTTCAGCTCTCTCCTTTGCCAAATGTGACACAACAAGCTATTTCCTTCCTGCTACTAGAGAAGAAATAGAAATAGTTTGAACTGTGTTATTTGTATTTGCTTTCCTCTTCTTTCTTCTGGGCAACGCTGGCATTCTGCTTGTGGAGGAGCAAAGTCCTTCCAGGGTTAGATGGTAATCTTGTCCCTGTGGCTGTTCACTGACATTTTCTCCACCGCAGCATGACAGTGAGGAGGGTGAATGACATCCAGCACGTAACCAGGCAAAGCTGCTTCCTTGCAGTTGTGAAAAAGGGAGGAAAGACCTGGTACAAACGTAAGAACTCTTTGGAAGACAGAAGGAACAGAGTTATTCCTTGCTCAGAGCTGGGCTTTGTGCGCTCATACACATGCTGTGGCACTCCTGCTCAGCCTTGGAGATGTTGGGTCCATATGGGACAGCTCCTCCTTGAACTTCTATTTCTCCTTACTGCAAGAGCTGCACGTCATAGCTTATCTTTGTCCAGACCTGCTCTGCTTCTTCTTGAGCTGATATCCTTTCATAGAATCATAGAATCATAGAATGGTTAGAGTTGGAAGGGACCTTCAAAGGTCATCTAGTCCAACCCCTCTGCAAGGAGCAGGGACATCCCCCACTAGATCAAGTTGCTCAGACCCTCAACCAACCTGGCCTTGAATATTTCCAGGGACGGGGCATCCACCACCTCTCTGGGCAACATGTTACAGTGTTCTACAACTCTCATTGTGAAAAATTTTTTCCTAATATCCAATCTAAATCTACCTCCCTCTATTTTAAAACCATTACCCCTCATCCTGTCACAACAGGCCCTACTGAACAGCCTCTCCCCATCTTTCTTGTAGGCCCCCTTGAGGTACTGGGAGACCGCTATCAGGTCTCCCCAGAGCCTCCTCTTCTCCAGGCTGAACAGCCCCAGCTCTCTTAGCCTGTCCTCATAGGAAAGGTGCTCCATCCCTCTGATCATCTTCGTGGCCCTCCTCTGGACCTTCTCCAACTGGTCCATGTCCTTCTTATGTTGGGGACTCCAGAACTGGACACAGTACTCCAGGTGGGGTCTCACCAGCGCAGAGCAGAGTGGGAGAATCACCTCCCTCGACCTGCTGGCCACGCTC
>JAAGAY010019295.1:3155-23395 GCA_011801015.1 Ardeotis arabs
CCCCAACCATTTGCTCCTCCTTAACACTGTCTGCCTAAGTGGCAGGAATGTGAAAGCAGGCACCTCAGTAGGTCCTGAATGGTGAGGTTTGTGAAACTGCTTTAAGAGTTATTTACTTGAGAGATAGTGTAACACCAAATTTGTAAAGCACTCTGAGAGTCTCAAGAAGGTAAAATATTCTTTTCTGACACCATTTATCCCTAAGAACCTTAAAGTCATGACCTTCCTCCGAAAGTCAAATTGACTTCTGAAGACATTGGATCATTATTTCCTATAAGATACGCCACTAAATTCTATCAGCCAAGCGAGCATGCAGTACATTCTCTGTTAGGAAGAGCAGATACAAACTGCAGTATATAAATACTAAGTACATTTCCAAAGAGGGCATACAAGCCAATTCAGCCTGAGAATGATCACTTTGAATGAACCTGTCTGGAAAGTTTAATGTCAAAATTCTCTGGCCTTGTAGATTTCCACAACAGACACAGCTGATTGATTTAGTTAGCATCTCAGAGTTACTTTTTGAGGACCCTAAATAGAATTATACTAAGTCCTTACCGAAATGATCTTTCCTTCTGTGAAAACTGCTTCCAAGTGAGCTTCATGAAATAAATAGCATTCCAGAAAATAACTAAAAGGGAAACACTTTAAAGGCATTATAGTTAAGGGCTAGAAATGAGTGTAAGCCACACTCCTACTCTGTAAGGATGCAATTTTGGAGTGTGAAATTTGCTGTGTTTCAGATTCATGGCCATGTGGCTGTTGATTGCTGAGTTAAGTAACAAAAGGCCAGAGCAGCAGGTTGTTTAGATTTTGTTTAAACTTTAATTCTCAGTGCCTGTAGAAGTGCAGTGGTGGTTAGTTGCACTAACCTCCTATAAGTGGGACAGCAGCATCTCTCAAAAGTAGCTGCTAAAGATAACCCAAAAACCAGGGGCTTCTGATTTGGTTTTCCTGCTATGCACATGCTATGCAGACAGTAAGTACTTCAGATGAAGAATAAAGGGATATGCCATCACTCTCTAACAGTGGGTTATGGTGCTTAGCACTTCAGGTAAAGTGCTGGAGACAAGATGTCCAGGCAAGTGTATTCATAAGTCCTCTTGATATATATAGTTTTACCTTCTAAAACAAGTTTCTAACATCATGAATATTATTGACAAAGTCATTCTGATAGTCACTGAATATTCCATTTTTATTTCATGTTTTCTCTGCCCTCTGATTTTTGCTCTTGGAAATACTGTCAATAAAGCTGTTATTATTATTGTTGAATGCCTCATTTCAAGATTAATCTTCCTTGGGTATCTTTTTGATATGTTAGCCTAAAGAAAATTAATGTATTCTGTTACATTTTGCTAACCTATAGGAAAGAATACTTGAAATCATGCTTCAGTGGTTAGGGCACCATGCATTGCTCTGAAAAATTTCCAGTCATAACCACTGTAGCAAAATATGTTCAGTGTTCCCTGTCATCTATCAATATATCCTTGTCCTTATGAAACTACCTAAGCTGAAACAAGTTTTAGCTCAGCTATCAATACAAAAATAGTTCCCTGGATTAGACAGTTTTCTTTTAAGAGAAACATACTTCAGCTTTCGAATTATTTCCCAAAAACTAAAATAAAAATCTGGTGTCAGACTGTCACCAAACAATTGTGTTAGAGGACTCTTATAATAAAATAATAAGACAATCAGAAATTATATTCCCACATAATAATCATTATTATCATCTCCTTGTAAGGCATTATGGCACTAACACTCTTCTCACTAATCTACCTCAAAACCTAGCCTCACAGATCTCAACTTTTGTTTGCTATATATTTAACAAATAGGAGCTGATAGATCAACTGGGTAAGTCAATAGCATGGAAGTAAATACTGAAGTTAAGTGTCCTCCAGAGAAATTTTCCTGCTACCATCCCCAGGTATGCATGTGGGGAATGATATCTCAAGTTCTTTGGACTGATCTCTCAGCTCCCATTTTGTAAAAGATAAGTTATTTTCAAATTGTAGGGATTTCAGCTGCATAAAGCTTTAAAGACCGAAATTGGCACTTTGAATTACACTGGCTCAGAGATGGCAAAGGTGAGGATAATTGTGGCTTGATCTCTATGAGGGCGAAGGAGTTGCAATTGCTACACCAAGTGCAGCTTCAAAAAAGGCACTTCCGAACACAATAGCCGCCTGTGACTCAGGGGCAATCAAGGGCCCATAAACACTGAGCCTCTGTGGCAGAGGGCAAATACATCTTCTCAGTAATGGGGTCAGGTGTGGTTTGAAGCAAGCTCTCCATCAGTTAAATATGAACAGATCTGACATTAGTTTTACAGTAAGAATAAAATTATCTACAGTACAAAAAGCTCACACAAAACCTGTACACTATCTAAATCGTGTTTACACAGAGAGGGAGGCTGCTCTGGCAGCTCTGCTCTGGCAGCTCTGCTCCAGCCATTCTTCTTTTATTCATCTGGGCCCAATGTCTTATGACAGCACTTCAGGAAGAACTCCCAAGCATCTCAATTAGTTGTAGCCTTTGGAAAGCAAAACACAACAAAACAACTCCCAAAAACATCCTCTCCCTGGCCTGCAGTCAAGGATGTATACTCCTTTACTGTTCTATTTTGTTTTCTCTCTTGTAAATGCAGACCTGGGGAACAAAAAACAATTCAACCTTTCTGGCTGTTCTTGCCTACTCTCTGCAAACTTGGGTTGAACCACAACTGTCCATTTCCCCCACCTTCTCCTTTCTAGAGAGGAAAAGGGGGCAATTTGTATGAGATATACATTTGAGAGAGCGCTGGCATTTTTCTGCCTAAGCCAAACTTTTGCAAAACCCCTGAAAATCTTTAGTGTTGCCTTTGCATGCATCTCTGTATCTGACAGAATCTGAGATTTTAATATTTAACTTTTCATAGTTTAATTATTTTTATTGACTTTCTTTTACCCTAGAGAATTCTTACTGTGTAAAATATCACTGACTATTTAATCAGGTACCTTTTCACAGTGCTTTTCAAGACTTTCAAGGCAGCAATGTCAAAATAATGGTCATGTATCAGTGTCGATACAATGAAATGCTAAACAATCTCAGCTTCTTGACAATCCATTGTGTGCCCTGTGAACCTAAAGAGGAGTTTACTGAGGCAACTCAATCATTAGACCTACGAGCTACTGCTATTTGTGGATATATGCTAAATACACACATATGCAATAGTAAAGAAAACCTGGGGCAATTCCATAGAGGAAAAAAAAAAAGAAAAAATACTTAAAATATTATTTTATGTTTCTAGATACAACTAATTCTTTGGGTACTAATGAGAGGAGGACACCCAAATATGTGAATAGTTATTTTCTGAGCCTTTGAACTGGCAGAGGCAGCTGATCTGGAAAAGAGTGATTTTTAATTTTTTTTTCCCCCCCAAGCAGCAGGAATGAGAAATACATTCTTTAAACAGGAGTGAGCAACCCAGCCTCATATTTACAACATTTTGATCTTACAGATTACCCCCGTGTATGTCAACTTTTGAGAAGCATTTTAGCTTCACTTCAGAAGCAAGACACTTGTCCACATCACTTTTCTTCACCAATCTATCTCAGGCTGAGGGCTGGTCAAATAGATTACTTTAAGTCTGCATAATAAATAATGAAAAACCATCACATAAGATAAGTTTGGTTTTACGACATTTCTCCTACTCTATGCCATACTGGCAAACTGGAACAGAACCAGCTGCACTGTTATGGACAGTACTGGTATTTTGATTAAAGGTTTGGATTTAAATTAGGGTAATGGTTTGTGTATGTGCATCCTAAACAGAAGTGAAAAATCCCACTTATCTTCAATGTTCCCTAGGGTGGAATGATGATGGTATGGTGATCTGCAGGGATTTTTGTCTTGTCTGGCTCAGCATGGTAGGATAAATCTACTCCTCCATTAGGCGTGGCTATCTTGCTACTGAGTGGTGTTTGGACTGCGCTAATGAGTTCAAATCCGTAGAGCTCAAGGCAGAAAAGCATCAGTTCAGTCCTGTGCCTATGACATGAGGAACTCTTGAATTTGGATTTAAACAATTAAAGGATAGTTAAAGTGCTCCAAAAGATCAGAAAAGGGCTAGGCTATAATGGTGATGAAACTTTTTAAAAAAAATTTAAGCTGTGTAGGCTGGTATTTTGGTTTTGTGAAGCACAGGTTTAACACTGAGTTAGGAACAGGATTTTCAGGCTCACCAGTTCAGAGCCCGCATGACTTTGGCATTCTGTAGGGCAAAAGAGGTGAAATAAATCCACTCACCACTGAATCTTAAACCTCCTGTTTTCTTGAGCTCATTCTTCAGTTGTGAATTTATCAATTTGAAGCTTAGGGCCTTCAAAACTAAAAAAGTTGGCATCCAGATGATGTTAACTTATCATAGTGCTAAAATATGGTGACAAGTTGAGAACTAAACTTCCTTGTTTTTCAGCAGTTGGGATTAGTTGTCCAGGTTCCATTTATCTCAGAGCCAATGTGAGTTCACAAAATTAAAGTCTGAAGAGCTCAAGTGACACCAGTATTTGGTAGGGCTGAATGAAGTAAAATAAGGGCTGGTGTTAAAGTAAAGTACTATGTTCTGTTTTGTAGTAAGGTACTGGTCCTTCTAGTTCTAAAACTGGTCCTAAGGCTAGAATCACGGTTTGAAGAACTGTAGAGAAAAGTAGAGCACCTCAGTGACTGTGGTACTCATAAACATCAGGAATAATGTTGGTATCTGCGTAAGCCATGGATTTGCTTAGTGTTCGTGGATTGGTAGCCCAGTTTTAATTTAGTCTAAGATGATTAATGTTGTAATTTAGTACTCTGAATGTCTTCAAAATTCTTCAGGTCATAAGAAGGGAAGGCATAGGTCTCTGCTGGGACTAAGTCATTATACCCCTTTTATTGTGGTCATCTGTCGTTTTACAAAGACTAGGTTTAGACTTACAGATTATAAATCTATAGTATTAGAGTATATATAGCATGTAAGTCTAGAACCCAATTGAATTCAGTGTACTGTAAGGCTCAAAGAGATTTTAATTGAGCTGGCATCTGCAATGTCATAAGCTTCATGTTTTTTTAAGAGGTATTGCTTATTCCTCCAGCTTTGATTAATCTTGAGTTATGGTTTGGTTTAGGATTTGCAAATCCAAATAGCTAAAAACTTAGATGACTTCAGAATTTTGAAAAGCTGATAGGAAGGAAGCTGTTTTCCATCATCATTAAGGCTCAATGTTTTACTCCATAGTACAGAATACTATGCCTAGTCCTGTTACAATTAATCTAGACTTACAGATAAGTTTAGGATTTTCAAAGATAAAGAATTGAGAACCCAGTGCTTGTCTGTACACTGTAAAGCTCATAAAGATTTAGTCCCCTGTGTGTAAAAAGTATTACATCTTCTTTTACTGTGGGCTCGGAGCCCTTAGATTTCATCAAGATGAAGATTCCTGTTCTTTACTGATGGTTTTATCCTATTTTACTAATATTAGGATACCTTTCTGATTAAGCTTTTTGTACATATATCCAGCTTCTGGAATTCAATATATTTGGGAATATTATTTCATCCAGTGGAAGAAAGGTCTCTCATGACTAGACATTCCTATCCCACATGACATTTTACCTACTGTAAACTGAGTTGCCTAACCCAGAAGGAGTACACATTAGAAAAAGCTCTTTCTTCATTTGCTTAGATGGTGTTCTTTACACTATTAGCCAAAATCCAACTTAAAACAATGAAAATAATCTGAGTTCAATGAATGCCTATTGCATCTTGCAAGTGCCTGAATACCTGAGTAACGAACAGAAGGTGTTCAGAATGACAAGAAGTCCACTTTCCTTTTAGCTGTCCAGTTCAGGCACAGTATCATAGCAAAGAAATTAGAGTCTACGCTTTAAGGAGAATTTGCTGAAAGGAAAAGAGAGTTAATACACAGCTATCTGCCAGGGATGGTGGAAAGAATCATAGAATCTTCAAGGTTGGAAAAGACCTCCAAGATCATCAAGTCCAACAGTCAACCTAACACTATCATGCCTACTAAACCGTGTCCTGAAGTGCCACGTCTACACATTCATTGAACACCTCCAGGGATGGTGACTCAACCACTTCCTTGGACAGCCTGTTCCAATGCTTGACCACTCTTTCAGTAAAGAAATTTTTCCTAATTTCCAATCTAAACCTGCCCTGAGGCAACTTGAGGCCATTTCCTCTCGTCCTATCACTGGTTACTTGGGAGAAGAGACCAACAGCTGCCTCCCTACAACCTCCTTTCAGGCAGTTATAGAGAGCAATAAGGTCTCCTTTCAGCCTCCTCTTCTCCAGACTAAACAATCCTAGTTCCTTCAGCCACTCCTTATAAGACTTGTTCTCCACACCCTTCACCAGCTTTGTTGCCCTTCTCTGAAAGCGCTCTTTCTTGTAAAGAAAAGTGGCTTCATGAGTACTAAGGGGCAGTTCTTTACTTCTCAAAACGTTACTCATCTAGCTGAAATGAATCCAGCGTGTGAAACAAGGACCACTCCTGCAAGAGCACAGTGTGCAGGGAAAGAATCATTTATGAACTGTTTTTTTTTTCTTTTCTGTCTTACCTAGTCACTACGATTTTTTTCCTGTTTAAGAAGTCAAGTGTTCTACTTTAAATATTAATAAAATTTACTTTTCCTATATTTGAACGTAATTTACTATCCTTTTTGGAAGCTCAGTGTAATAGAAAGATCTCGTTCTATCCACTTAGTAGTCTACCTAATCTTAATTTCCATCGTAATCCTTCTCATGTAACTGTTGTGTTTCTTTCCTGGTATATGCAAAGAAATTATGATACTAAAACAAAATTTCTGAATGAAATGAATAATACATATATTCAGTGTAAACTTATCTACTTCTTTTTTTTTTTTTTTTCCCATGTATTCTGTATTACTGAATAGGATTTGACAATCTGTTTTTTTCTCTTACTCTTTCAGGATTTACAAACCTTCTGTTTCCTTTTAATTATAAACACAAAGAACATGGTTTGCTGCCTTCTTTGCTTTTTTTTTTTTTCTTTTGCAAATTTCTGTGTTTTACATAAGTAAATCATTAAAAGCCTCATAGAACATCCAAGATCAATATAACACCCCATCCTCCGTAACAAAGCTATATGATATTTAAGCTCTAATCTCTATGCTATCTCTCGTACTCTATACCATCTTTAGTACTGTTACGGCACGCCAGGTAGGGTTGTTGCTATGTAAATTAGCCAAATAATGAACACTGCAGAAGTGTTTGTTCAGACCAATATTGTATCATTCTGAGTGCGTGGAAAAGTTCCCTCATATAAATCAGATCACATAAAGGTTAATGCCTGTAAAACAAAAGCATATATCAAAATTGGATCTAAGTAAGAATCAATATCAATATATCCCATTTTCACATCATAAGCATATATAAATGTGTCAGTCATAAGAAATATATTGTGTCCCTTTCTGTTTGTAATTGCAACATCATTACCTACATACACTAAGTTGTAGAGTATGCCTTCAGGCAGGAATTGCCCTTAAAATAAAATTCTATTTTATTATTATTTTATATTGACAATCTTTACAAAGCTAGTGTCTCAGAAGCTGAAGCTGTATAATAAAACTTATATGCCACCTATACTCAACTCCTAACCAGCTTCTTCAACTTCAGAAAAATTCGCTTTAGTTCAAACTAAATAGAAAGACATAGCTGCCACGAAGGTCTTACATAGGGAGCAGAAAGAAGAAAAGTAGTTTGCTGAGGTAGATTGGGAAGAGTTCACAGATGGGGCATGACAAAGAAAGAAGAAAATACTTTCAGAAAAAGTACTATGCAAGCTACAGAGGTGACATTCAGTTAAGATGCTCAAACTTACCATTATTCCAGACAATTTTTGCATGTTTCCTGCAGATTTATCAATTAGCCAGTGTAGTTAAATCTATTTGTACCTTGAAAGCAGATGTAGCCAGTAATAAAGGCTTGTGGTGATTCATTCCTTTATATACATGTTGTACAGATGGAATTTTTCAGACCTATGGATGGAATTTTAAATACTTTGTTCAAGACTGTTGAGTCAAAAACCCTACCAGGCTCATTCCAATATTCTGAATAAATCACAGTGCTGCCCCAAAACTGAAATGAAGAATACTTCAACGTGGATTTTATCCAACACAAACTGATTAATTAATACCCACAGGAAAATGTATTTCAGTTCACAGAATCATAGAATAGTTTGGGTTTGAAGGGACTTTTAAAGGTCATCTAGTCCAACCCCCCTGCAAGGACCAGGGACATCTTCAACCAGATCAGGATGCTCAGAGCCCTCTCCAGCCTGGCCTTCAATGTTTCCAGGGATGGGGCATCTACCGCCTCTCTTGGCAACCTGTGCCTGTATTTCACCATTCTCATTGTAAAAAATTTCTTCATCATATCTAGTCCGAATCTGCCCTCTTGTAGTTTAAAACTGTTACCCCTTGTCCTATCACTACAGACCCTGCTAAAAAGGGATTAATCAAGAGCAGTCTACAAAAATAGTCTACTAAGAGAAAACAGTGAGAAAAACGGTTGCTTTAAATTTTACATTTGGCATTTCCAAGGCATTGTATCAAATGAAATAATTTGGAAGAAAAATCATACCTAATCCTGCCTTTCCTTGGTTGACATTTTGTTTGTATTTTCTGTCTTTCCCTCCCCTCTTTCTCTTTTTAGTAGGTTTAAGGATATTTCTGCTAATGCTGTCTGTCTCACAATTTTTCTGTGTACATATCATCCCATGACTGTAATAGGAATCATGATCTGAGTGCATGATGAAAGGCTGACTTTAATGATAACTCCTTCTTTGCTCCCAAGTTATTGACTTTTCTCTCTGCTCAGTTTTCTCTCCTATTACTGTTATGACCATAAGTGTTCAGGAATAAGTCACTCAATTGAACCTTCATTTGAACTTCTGCTGAAAATCTGCCCAAGATCAGCAGAATAATTTATCTAGTGTTTCCTGAATATAAATAAGAGGCCTTTCCATTTCAGGAGGTCTTGGTTTTGAAACTTTCTTCCCACAAATACAGTGAATTCAGATTATTTTGTAAACATTTTTCTACTGTAAAGCACATCAGTCACTTTTTTATATTTGATATTATCATGACACTCTTCAAGTGAAGCAATTCTATGGAAAGGATGTGTTGAGCCAGAAATATTTTTACACTAGAATTTTTAATTTATCACCCAAAGAAAACCAGATAAAATAAATGCAAGAATTTATCACCCGTATTTTCCTGTCAGGATTGAAGTATGTCAGGGAATCAAAAGCAATTGAGTGATTGTATCTCCTGAAGTCACTACCATAACTCTCTCCTAATCTTTTCAAAATCAAACTAAAATGCAGACTGAAAAAGACTTGCTACTTTCACAGTAATCGAATAAGTTTGTATGTTCAATAAGTAACTATGTTTGAGCTGGTAGGAGATAAGCTTTTTACTCAACTACTTGAAATATTCTGGCTATCTGTCTCCTTAATTCATTACTAGGAGTGGCAGGCAGAAACTTTATTATGTGAAACTGTGTATTGTTGTATATGTCTTCTCCTCTTGCTTGATTTAAACAGTCAAATACATCGTTAAAATAAGTGCTTAATCTGTGTGGTGACAAGGACTGTGCAACTATCTAATTGAGCAAATAAAATTAACTATTAAAATGATTTTGTTTGGTCCTGGCCTTCTTTCTGAATAAAATGGATGTTTTTGATTGAGTAGGCTCATTGAAAAAAAGATTCTACATAATTAAATCACAGTGGCCGTAACAGAGCATTTGTTGATTGTATCATGTTAACTGTATTTGCAAAAAGGGTTATGTAGATTTTGCCCTTTTTTTTTTAATATTTGTCAACACTGCTGCCTTCAGTTCTGATTAAAATGGTTTTTTTTTTTTTTCCAGAGTATCTTCACACACAGTGGACTGTATTTCTTCTTTTGTATTTTCTCCAATTGTGTTCTTATTGCAAAGATCACTGCACAGAAGAATAAAAGCTCTGACCATGAAAGAGTTTTCTGCATTTTGATGAAATATCAAATATAAAAGTTAAATTGCCTGTATCTTGCCAAGCATCATAGGGTACTTTAGAGTTTAGTGGAAATAAATAATTACAGAGTTAAAAGGCTATCTGCGATGATGGATGCTCAGGGGAGTGAGAATGGATTTTTCACTGCCGGGTCACTGGCTTGAAGCTGACCCATTCCGGTGGAGACTGAATGTTGTTACCTTCTGATAACTCATCATTGGCTGTAAGAAATTTGTTTGAGAATTAATCTAGGTCTGTGTGGATATGTGTTTAGGATGCAGAAAAAGATGTTATATGCACTCAAAGTTTCAGAAGATAAAAATGGATACTTCTATAGAGTTTATCCTAAGACTAACATTTTTGCTGGAAATGTCCATAAGCAGGTAATAGCAATACAGTGAAGCCTGTAGTGCCATATCTCCATGTTTGCTCTGTGCATCAAGGACTTGAGTTTCTCAGACTGTTTACAGATTACAGCAGACAATAATAATTATTTTTAAAAGATACCTGGTTAAACATAAGGACACTTTCTGTGACTACTACTGAATGAAACTTTCCACAAGAAAAATCCAGTGTAAGCAATTGTTGCAGAACTGGACCTTAAGCAAACTTCAAGATAAAAAACATGTTTGCCATAATCTTAAACTGTAGAAAAATCCAGACTGATTTTTGATGGAAGTAAATTAATGAAAAGTGTCATACACAACCCCAAGGAAAGCTTTCTCATTATTTATTTATGAGAAGACATCTTTCAGATTTCCAGTTGTGAATTAGGCAGTTATTAAAAAGGAACACAGCTAGCCAATGATTGATTTTTTTTAACTGCTTTCTCCCTTTGGTTAAGATCTCAAAATATTTCTTCAAGCTGATCTGTGTAATATAGTCTAGTCTAAGTGAGACCTTCTTAGTTTATTTATGTGTACATTTCATTCTGCTATTAAATAAACATTTTTTTTGGCTTATTAATACCATGACGAGCCTTTCACTAGTTAGTATGCATTCTAAAACAGGCACAATAGTAGAAAGACACACACAAGTGTGCTCCCCCTTACAATGGAAGTGTCAGGAATGCTCTTTTTTTTGAAAAAAACAAACCAAACCAAACCAAAAAACTTCTTCCTTGGCTTTTTTTTTTTTTCCCAAGAAACTACAGAAAATTAAGAATTTGCTTTCTTCACCTTTTATTTAAGTGTGTTTGGTTTATTGGTCAAATTCACAATATATGTTACTGTTGCCTCTTCTGTTCAATAGCTTTTCATGATTACTCAGCAAAGACACAAATCTTTAAAGTGTATTATTGTTGCTATTATCAAGTATTGCTATAAACAGAGCCTAGATTCTCTGCTAACACTTTTAGGGACAATTGTTCTTGGATTTTGTGTACATAATAAAAAATTTCTACTCCAAAGATTTCATAATGTGTGTTTGTATAAGCAAAATAGATACAAACTGGTGACAAGAAGTATTCAGAAGCAGTGAGACTGTGGTGGTCAGCTGGAGAGGACTAGGTATCACTGCCAGTAAACTAGCTGTTGTTAGGATTGCTGTCCACAAAGGAGACTTTTGGGGTTGGTTCAGAAGAATTTTAACTAGTTATTTTGAAAACATTTATGGGAGAGGCTGACATTGTGGGCCAGTGAGTCCAAATAGATCAAGATACTTACTAGATATTTTAATAACTGAACAATTTATGTCCTTACGTTACTTATTTGAAGAATGTCACATGATGGCTGTGTTGTGCTGCATTGTGTATTTCCAGATGGCAAGATGAGAATGTTTGTAAAAGTAACAACATGTTAAATAGAATTTGCAAATGATCCTCTATCCTAAAGTGCTAAAAAAGGATCCCTCTGCGATTTCCTCGATGTTTCTGTCATCAAGGTGTGGAAATGACTTATGAGAGACGAACTGAGAGGAAGAAAACACCAGAGTGACAGTGAGAAAAGCTTTGAAACTGATTTCAGAGCACAACTGTTTTTGTTCATGCTAAGGGACACGCAGGTAACAAGGACACCAATTGATTCCCATCTCTGTGATGCTCAGTAGCCCCATAAGAAAAGTAGTTATTGGTAAGGATTAATTGGTCAGCCTGGCTACATCTATTGGCTTAAGGAGTTGATATTTTACTCTGTGTAAGCAGTTTTCTTTTGGTTCTTTTCATCACATCTGTGTTGGTATATTCTATGTGCTTAGATAAATATTTTTTTTGGATGTGACCAATAGGAAAAACAAGACACTCATTTTATTGAAAAGCCCAGTTCCAGCTGGTTTATTTCATTCTCTCTCACAGTATTGCTCTTTCTAGATCCATGGCCACGGAACGCTCTTCTTCATTGCTCCTCAGAATCCAATGAATTGACTCTCCGAGCATGTTACAAGACTCTTCAATGTTTTTAGGGAACATGTAGGATAGAAGGTTACCTGGGCAAGGGAAGCTTGCATTTTGGTTATTTTCTTTATCTGACTGTAAATAGCAAGATTTAAGAACTGAACTGTTAAATTCATTGACTAATTAGATAAAATAAATGCCGTTCAGTAGCATACCACTAGCATTTTAGCTGCATTTCCTCTGCAGAAGAGAAGTAAAAAATGTAGCAGAGCTGTCCTTCTAGTATAAGATAAGTAATTTTAGCATGGAACTGTCATATATCAATGATCTATCTTAAAATCCAGTGCTAAGAGTCTATTTAATTACCATCTTGCATTATCATATAACCATTGTTTACTTCATAACTTGAATGTGCTTCTTTTTATTATAACCCTTTGTGGTTAGAAGGTTTGAGTATACTCATTTCATACATGAGGAAGAGAAACACAAAGCAGAGCTTTTATTAACGTGCCTAAGTCCATTTTTTAATTACTTTGATGCCAAAATCTCACTGAGTACTATTGATATTCAAACACCTGACGGCCATATTTTAAATTATTAGTTGTGAAATATTGAGGCATGAAAAATAGGCCAGTAAAGTCAGAACAACAATAATTAACATTTTATATGAGCGAACATCAAAACCAACTGCATGTTGCTAGACTTTCTTTAGCTGTTACTTCTAGTGCTATACCTGATTCTGAACAGGAGAAACTGTGGTGATTGCATCTACTCTTAAAGCTGCTAGGTAAGAGTGAACCTGCTGAGTGGCTTCAAATCAAGTTTTTTACTCTTAAGCCTTGGAAAAGCGTATGACCATCATTTAGGAAGGTAACATGTTATTGCAGTGTAATAATATACTGACAGTTTATGATTCATTCAAAAAAAGCAAAGAATGGAAAGCAAAAAGCTGCTTTCATCAGCCATCTGAGAATCTATATCTCAAGATATGTCTACTCAAGACTTATTCTATATTAATCCCTATGGAATTTTTTAGATTCTATGAAAATTTTTCAGAAATAAGAATATTTGCATGAAAAATATGCAAGCTTTTGGTTGATAAAGTTTAGCTGTACTATAAAAGACCCTGAAGAGATTTAGTAGATTAAGTGTTATTGATACAAATGTAGGGTACTATCAAGTACCACTTATGATGTAACTTAAAAAGGAAATACACAAAAATAGTAACTAAACTGGGCTACCTCAGCAAGCAAGTGCAATTTCCTGTGTGTTAGCTTCTAGCATACTATTATCTAAGATACTAGGAATCAGTGTCCAAAGGTAATTTGTGCAACAGAAAATGCAGTTTAATGCTTATAGGTGTTTTCAGAAGTGCCATAGTAAGTTAAGTACTTACCTAATTCAAAAAGTTAATGCAAACGGTGAGTTGCCACTGAACTCATCTATCCACATCTGTAAATGATATTAGGCCCTAAATGCATTTACAGATTGCAGGGATAATATTCAAAATAGCAGTCTGAAATAATTCAGTGCTTTTTTTGAGTCTGTAGACAGGCTGAAATTAGTGCCTCTCCAGAGTGTTAACTGTTTAATCATTGGTCGAATGGTAGAAGAAAGAAAGAGAGAACAACTTTATGGGAAACTGTGAAATTTATGACTGTTCTGTTACGTATCAAAACACCACTTCTGGCTGAAAGAAATTCCTGAGAGAAAGTGTTATATGAGTGTTCAGGAGAAATATCTCTATGTGCTTACCTTATATTGACATTCTTCCCTAGGCATTTCTATTGTCACAGAATAACACGGAGTCTCTGAGTGGTTGAAGGGGACTTGAGATGCTCAGGCAGAGACAGCTACAGCTGGTTGCCCAGGACTGTGTCCAGTTGTGTTTTGAGTATCTACAAGGATGGAGAGTCCATGACCTGTTTGGGCAACCTGTGCCAGGCTTTGATGATCCTCACAGGAAAAAAGTGTTTCTTATGTTCAGAGGGAATTTCAGGTGTTTTAATTTCTGCCCATTGCCGTTTGTCCTGTCACTGGGCACAACTGAGAGGAGTCAGGCTCCCTCATCTCCTTTCCCTTTCATATGATATTTATGCACATTGATAAGATCCCCCTGAGCCTTCTCTTCTCCAGGCAGAACAGTCCCAGCTCTCAACCTCTCCTTACCTGAGGAGTGCCCAGATCATTAATGAACGTGTTAAACAGCACTGACCTCAGTATCAGCCTCTGAGGTGTACACTGACTTGCCTTCAGTTGGACTTTGTGTCACTGATCACAACCCTCTGGGCCCAGCTGTTCGGCTGTTATCTGATACTAATACTCTTCCCCAGGCATCTCTTGTCCATGGTTAGAGCACAGGATACTGGGCTACATGGGCCTGTTATGACCATTCTTATATTTTTCTTTTAGTAACTAAGGTAGAAAGAGATTGTTCTTAAATCAGATAGTCCTAGGACTCCTACCCCTCCCAAACACATCCCCAGGCCTGCAAAGCAAGAACTTCCATGAAGAGATTTTCTGTAATCGTATTCCAAGCATATAATGGGAACCACTTGGACCAATGTGCCCTTAACTGATATTAAAAAGATGGGATAGAAATAAAGCTGTGATGTTTTAAGTTCCCTGGCGAAAAAAAAAAATCCAGAGATTACATGAATATCCAATTGTTTATTTAATTTTCATGCTGAGCACCTTTGTCCTTTAACTGCCTTAACAATCCTAACCCATGAACTAAGCCCATAGAAATAAATGTATGTCCTTCTGAACGATCTTCCTTACCATAATTTTCTGTAAATTACATAAGGAATAAATTAGTGCAAAATTTCTTGTTTGGCTTCAACCCCTGCGTGTGTTGTATTAACTCAGTGTGAACATCTCTTTTCACATGTCACATGCCATTCTATTATTCTTTGCTGGCATAAAAAGACAGAACATTTAAAAATATTTTATAAAAATAATACATCAAAAGGAACAAGCAGCTTTGATCCTCACATCTAATTAATTGCACATTGGGTAGACTTTGCTCATACAAATGTGGGATAGTTACTTCACTGTAAATGATTAATAACAATGTATGAACAGTTGTTTGTTTTTTCTTCATTCCTTCCAAATGTAAAAACACAGACACCTACAGTTCAAGCATCATGAAAGAGGTCAAGGCATACTACGTCTGAACTCTTCATAGTTATTTATGCTATGTAGGGTCTGAGAAGCACTCATCTTCCAAGGCCTTTTCAGTAATTCAGCTCATAAGTAGGTAGAACCTGTATGCACTTCCCTGAGCATCATTTGTAAGTAATACAGATACTCTCACACCAATCAGTTGAACCCAAGGAGCTATAATTTATAAAAGCTAGTGCACCAAGACCCATTTATTATACTTTACACCTACACAGCAATTGATGTATATTGCCAATTCCCTTGGTATATATGAAGACCTTGGGGACAGACATAATATTATTTGGAATCATGAGGCACATCACAAGTTTCTTTAATCTAGGTATAAAAGGAAGTATAAAATAAACCTACTTTTCTGATGAAAATTGTCTTGTAACCACCAAGTGTCTCAACTTCTTTCACTGTGCCCAAAATTCTGTGGTTCAAAACTAAAATTTTAAAGATATCTTTCACATTATAGTCTGTGATGTTTACAGTACTATTCATGCATAATATACAATCATTTTTTTTAAATTACTTTTTGACAAAACCCTGCCAAACACAATAGATGTGAATCGTCCAGGATGAGTGAAATTTACCTTCGGTTACACAGCAGTAAATTGTTGATTTGGCGGAGTATGATTTCACAGTGAATGAATCACTGTAAGTGTCTGCTGATTTATGCTCTCAGTATGTTTGAGTGCATGAACATATAGATCACACAATTCTTTTGTAGCTCCGGATACTCTGCAATTTCTCTGGGATGGCAGACATTGAGAAAGTGAAAGGTGCATATTTTCCCAGCAGGGATCAAAGCAGAAAAGTAGTACAACTTAGATAACCTTTCCACCAGGCTCCCTCCACAGTGGAATTCCCATTTAAACACCTTTCCCAGAGCTGCATCTCCTCCCTTTCTGTGCTTTACTGTTTCGACACGAATGGCTGTAAGTAGGAGGTGCAATGAAAGGTGAAACCAAAATGTTTTGATGCTGGGGGCTTTGATCCTTCCTGCTCTTTTAGGATCCCTTGTATTTGAAGCTCTCAATCAAGTTCTGAGAACCTTCTGGGAGGAAGGACAGTCTTAAAAAGATTTTCATTCCCTTTTTTGTTTCTGCAGTTTTTCCCACAGAAGGGCGTATTCAGATTCCTAAAGAAGGCTTTGAAAGGGATCCAAAGAGGCGATCACATGCATGTGCAACTATTTTTTCACCAAGCAAGAATATATGGAATGTGAATGGAGTTTCAGCATAGCTCTGCAAATGTGAGTATCAATTGAAACTGGGTAGGCAAATTCCATTGAGTGGAAACTAGGTAAATTAATGTGCATATAGCCATTGAATTACTGACTTCGTATAATTGAAAGCAGGAACACTTGTCTGCATTTGATTGTTAATATAAAGTTTAATTAGAAGGAAGATCTTTAAGGTTGAAGAGTGTCACTGAGCAGCACAGACTTCACAGTATCTCGAGAACATGACGCCACCAACTATAGGATTTCTGAAGGGAAAAATGAATGTTAATCGTGCTTGTCTTGTACAAATAGGAATATCTATAGACTTTCTATATGTAGGTTAATCCTAAGTAGGAATAAATATTTTCCAAAGACTAGGCAATATATTCTTTCTTCTCAGGTAAAAAGGTGTAATTGAAATCCATGCAACTTATTAAGTCTTCAAAATGCAAATTAGTTCAAACATATCTGATTTTCACATTCAAAATAGATAGTAGATACAACAGCATTTACTCTTAATTATTACTTGTTTTTCTTTATTATCGTCCTGTTTTAAAAAAATCAACTCATCCAGCAAGACAACAAAAAGCACTCTGTGACCTAAGTGACGACTGCAAATAATATGGGGAGACTGACCAAGCAGACTTGCAAGGAGCATACTGCTTATGTTGATGGTTTTCAGGCTATAGATCCATACACTGTACCTATGAATAAGGGATGCAATTACAGCAGTTAGGGTTTATTATTGGTTAAAACAGAAGCAAAACCATGATACGTTTGTTGGATACATCCTTTGCTGTGAAAAAACAACTGTTTGTAGCAATTATTTACTGCTTACACATTTGTTTTAAAACAAGAAGTTGAAGTCCCTAAAGTTACCTTCTGTTATTTTTATTTTTTTCTAATTTTATTCCCATCTTTACTTTCTAGGAGTGTCCTATATGCCTGTATTTGAGGACCTATGTGGAATGGCATAATCATTCTAAAAATTTGACTAATTACTCCTCTTTAATTGAGTGTTAATTTCAAAAATGAGCTTCAAAACTGTATAGAAACTATATAGATAGACAGAAATTTTTTTAAAAAATAGCTCAAGAGCAAAAGCATGCCCTTTGTTTTTATGCCTTTATCTAAAGAAAATACATATGCTGAGTATTTAGAAAAGTAGATTAGTTATTGTTGTTCGAAGGATGTTTATAGGATATAGTCTGTAGGACTGTAAGTGAAGCATGACCCATGCATGTTTTCTTGACTTTTCTCAGTTTATTGTGGCCCAGCATTGTTGGGTTTGTTGTATCTTTATTTAAACTTTGTTCCCCTGTGAAGAGCTGTGGCTTCCGTGTTTCTCAGTATCACTGTACTCCAGGGGTGACATTTCCTCTGATCCTTAAAATCCTGTATTTCAGATGTTGTATCACATCTCTGAAGGGTAACTTGCTAAGGAAAATATAGTTGTATTTTCCTGAAGGAACTGAAGCTACGGCAGGTTGAATTTCACCCTGTAGGTTATTTAAGCACAGTATGATGTTATACAAACTGAAAACAGGGCAAATTCCTGTCCGCTACTGAAGAGACGTCATTGAGGGGGGGGGAAAGCAAATAACTCCCATTTCCTTCCACTGATGCCTTAAAGGCAAAGATTTAATTGTACTGAACTGAAGAATAAAATTAGTTTCCAAGAGGAGTGACATACTGAAAATTTGCCCCTTACTTTGTAGCTCAGGTATGTAAAATCAACTGTTCACTCTCTCTTGGTTTGATCTTGTTTATACAAGGTTGTATGAGGGATTTATTCTTTGCTTATTTGTTTAGGTTTTTTTTTCTAGTTTCATCTGATTTTAGATGACCTTTCTCTACTTTTTCATTAGGTTCATATGTCTAAACCCTGTGGGACAATCTGGCTTTATATTAGGGTTTTTCTTTAGGTTTTTTTTTTTATTTAATGGAAATTTTGTAAAGTCTGTGTATCATCTGAATCCGACTTCCATTCTTTTTATCTGTGCTCTTTCCAGTGCTCAAGATCCACCACATTTTTCATGGTGATCTACGTCAAATTGCAGCGAGTAAGCAAGGGATCAGCGTATGGTAGCACTTCAGAGACAGTGTTCTGCTCCCCTTTCTAAGAAGGTAGGTTGTCTGCATCTTATTCTTTTAAGAGTTGCTCTTTTCCACTATACTGTGATGTACTGAAGAAAAAGGCATTGTAAATTTTTCTCTCTTGTTTTTGTAGGTATCTTTGGCCATCAAAATGCAATCTTCCATTTGTTCCTGTCAAGAACTGTGCCCTCAGCATGTACAACCACAAAATGAAAGAATGCCCCAATAAATGCTTTTAAACACTACTTTGGATCATTGTTTCACAGTAGCTTTTTAATACAGTTATAAAGTTGCATCTTCCAGTTAGCAAGAAAGGACATGATTTGTCTGATGGTGATAATACTGTTTAAAGCATTTTAGAAACTGCGGAAAGGGTTTTGAAACATTTATTTTGTTTTGAGCAGCAACACCATGCAATGCAGTGCTGAATTTGTAACAGATGAATGTTTTGTACTGTGCTTGTCCTTCCCATCTCTGCATTTCCCTATCTAACATAAGGATAAATTTATAAAATACAGTGATTTTACATGTTTAGAATATGAATTATAAGTGTTATTGCAAAGTTTTCAGACATTTCTTTTTGTCTCAACAAACTTCAATCCCTTGCCTTTTCCTTCCCTTTTCATGTCAGTGCTCATCATTTTAGCTTATGCATACAATTTATATTTGAATACAGCAATGAAAATGAGCTCATTCTTGGTTCATATCTTCCCTTCTCCCATCAACCTTTCATATAGCTGTATATAATTAAGCCTCTCCTCATTAAATCTTTTTTTCCAATGCAACATATTCTACTCTTGCTGATTTTAGATGACATCTAAACAGTCTTGCAAAATGGGATTGTGACCTTCTAAGGTTTAAATTTTAAGTTAATTCACAATGTGCAACAACATGTAGTGCTCAAATATATGTGAACAGATAAAGAGAAGGTTGGGCAGAAGAGCAGACTAAAGATATTAAAAACATAGATTATAGCAAAAGGAATAGGAAAGACCCTGCCCCAACAAAAACACAAACCAAATACCCTGGAAGGGTAAATCAAGGCAGTTCCAAGTTAATCCTGCTCCACTGATATTTGCTTGTGTCGTAGTTTAGCCCGGATCGGGACCAGACTATGCAGTCTCTCTCTCACTCCCCCCACCCTCCGAGAGAACAGGGGGAGATAATAGAAGAAAAACGGCTCGAGGTTTGAGATAAGGACAAGGAGAAAATCCTTAAAGTTACCGTCACAGGCAAAAACAGACTCAACTTGGGAAAACCATTTATTACTAAAACTAGCAGGATAATGAGACAGAGAACAAGATAAAAAAAAAACCTCCTCCCCACCCCTCCCTCTTCCCGAGCTTAACATTATCTCTACTACCTTCCCGCC
>JAAGAY010019317.1:0-21004 GCA_011801015.1 Ardeotis arabs
AGGTAAGCATTAAAAAAAAAAAAAAAAAGAAAAAAAAAGAAATAAAATCTGGCTCTTGCAGTTGTGTGCCAATGGCCCTGATGAGCAGCTGCAGGTAAGGGCTGCCCTGGCTGGAAGCTCGACATTGATCCCGCACCCACCCACGCCGCGGCGCCTGGATTGCGCTTGTGTTTATTCAACCACTGTAAGTGGTTCCAGTAAGGCTGCCAGTCACCTGGGCTGGCAGCGAGAGCCATGTGGTGATCGTACAATTCATGTGCTGCTCTGCCCCGGGGAGCTGCTCACGCTGGGCAGGGAGCGGGTCTTGCCTTAGCGCTGCAGCTGCATCCACGGAGACAATGGCATATGTGCACAAATATGTGTGCGTCTATATATAAATATATGCAAACGTGCCCATATATAAAAAAAAATATATATATATAGGCACACACAGAGCCATGCATAAATACATACAGCTGGACATGACTCTATTTATGCACACATATACCTAGCTACATATAGACATGCTGCTCTATAGCTATGTATAGCTGTACCTACAGCAAGACACAGGTGAGGATAGAGAGATGTAGAGCAGATAGGTGGGGGCTAAACAAATACACATACGTATGTAGGTACACAGAGGGGAAAAAAAAAAAATACACTCAGTGTACAGTTTGATACATAGCTCTATCCATAGAGCCAGGTAGCTATAGAGCAAGCTACGTGTGTGTAGCCCTAGCTCGCTCTCTCTCTCTCTATACACACACACAGAGATGGGGGGGGGTGTGTATATGTATCTATACACACACACACCCCCCCAAATACCTATCTTAACTGTGTGTGTATAAATATATATATATTTTTTTTTTTTAATATAAGAAAACCATCACAGCTCCCTCGCCAGGCCTCAGTGACCGCAGGGCCCCATCACCCATCTTTGTCTCCACCCACCCCACCCTGCTCCAGTGCTGTAGCAAATTCAGCAAATCTACCACTTTATTGCCTTTCACTGCCCCCCCATTCAGGGCCGGCTTGCTTCAACCTGCGCCGTGGTCCCAGCATTGCCCTCAGCCCCCTCCCCACCCAAAAGCTGACCAGGCTCTACACCACTGCTTTTAAATATTGCTTCTTTAATAATCTACATGGTGGGAGTGGCTCCAAGGGAAGATAGAGCTGCCAGGCTTTTTCTTCTGCCCCCATGTCTCCCCCCATCAGCAATTCCTTAGTGCTGCAGCCTTTCTCCCCTGGCTCCCATAGGCCACGGTTCGATTGAATTCTGCTAATTATCTTAAATATAAAACATAATGCAACTGATCTCTTGACGTTGCTGTAGTAATAAAAAATAGAAAAGGAGAAATAAAAGTTTGTATCCTTATTGCCAGTGTGTGCTAGTAACTGCTTTTTCCCTTACACAAGCCCTGCTCCTGGTGCCAGTTAAGGCTCACATCTCCTCTGCTGAGGGCCGATCCCACGCTGAAACAGAGTCACATTATTCCTCAGGCTGAAAAAAAGGAATTGGAAAAAAAACAGTTGCAAGAAAAGCCCAACAGTTTCCTACTTTAAAAACAGTTCACAGTTCTCTGAAAGGGTCTGAGCAGTACAGTAGAGAGCTACATTTACTGAAAAGGTCTACTGCTGATAAGGTTTTTAAAAAAAAAACAAAAAAAAACCCACCCAAACGAACCCCAAATTAAATTAAACCGGGAAAGCCGGTTGGCAGGCCAGGAGGAGGCCATCCCGCACCGCCCGGAGAGCTGGCAGGAGCCTCCCTGCTCTACGCATAGGAACCAAGTGAAAGAAAAAAAAAAAAAAAAAAATTAAAAACATCCAGTTTTCCAGGCCAGGTGGTGAGGAAACCCCCACGCATGAAGGCACACCAGCGCGAAGGCAACATGTTCCCTTGAAAATACAGCCAGCTCCTGCTAGAAGTTCGCCCCGTGAGGCAGGGACGGGGCAGGGTCTCGCTCAGGCTGAAAAAAGAGAGGAAAAGCAAAATATGAGTCACTTGTGCTGTGAATGCACACCCCCCCCCCATGTCTGTTCACCCCCTGGGGACCCTACCTCCCCAAGGCCGGGCTTCTGGGCCAGGGGGGGCTTCTTGAGGATGCCTCGCCTGGGGGCCGGTGCGGGCTTTGCCTCTCCATCCTCAGCCGCCGCGTCGTAGACCCCAGCCAGGGCGTAGTGCTGCTTCCTCAGCTCGCCCAGGCGCACCCGCTCGCCCTCCAGACGCTTCTCCAGCTCCAGCACCTTCACCTGCACCCAAACAGCCATCCTGGGCCCTGTGCACCCCACGGGTGCAATCCTCCCCCTCCCCAGCGCTGTGCTGGGGGGGGCAGAGGAAGGCACCACCCCCCCATGCAGGTTTGGATCAGCCTGGCCTGAGGTGGGCAGCACCCAATCCACCTTCGTGGCTGTACCTGTGTTTCCATCTCCTCCTTCTTCAGCTTGATGAGGGACATGCCTGAAAAGTCCATGGTGTCTGTGGGGAAAAGCGGGGGGGGGTCCTCGCTGAGCACACCCCTTGGAGAGGACCCTCACGTACCACTGCAGAGATGGCTGGACACCTTGGGGTGTTCACTAGGCCAGAAAAGGATTTGGGATGGGTTCTTCTCCCTTTTCTTTGTGAAAACCTCACCTTTCTCCTCGATCTGCTCTTGCCCTGACTTTGTGGAAGCCACCACGTTGGCCGCCATCTCGTTGACGTTGCGTGAGCACTCCTGGAGCCGGATCAGGTTCCTGCTGCTCTTCTCAGCTTTCACCTGCAAAGAGCACAGGGACGGCTGTGGGTCCCCCCCCACGGCACATCCCCCCGGCTCCAACTGGCTTGGGGGAGCCCCCAGGCAGCCACATTCTGCATGACAGCAGAGACGCTGATCACCCCATATCAGAACAGTCCTGAAGCATGAAAACCCAGGGTGAAAAGGATGGATGGACAGATTGACACGTTTCTTCTTGATCCCACCACAGCCAGACAAGGTGACTCCTGCAAGGCCCTTCAGCCCCAGGACACCAAACCAGCTCCGCTCCCACCTGAGCCCAGCACACATGGATAAGTAGCATTGGTGAAGACAGAGCTATTTTTTTTTAACCATGCTCTCAGTTTTAAAACCATCTGCTGTAAAAAGAGGAATGGGTCCTCCTCCCCCCCACCTGCCTCCCCCTTTGCTCACTGAAACCTCCCCCCATCGCTTTCGCCCACACTGACGGGAAGGTGGCAAGGACCAAAATCCACCATTCTGCAGTTGCTTATTTGGGGTTTCTCGTTAGTTATTAACATTTTCTTTACATAATCAGCTCGACAGGAGGCAGACAAGAGGTTTTACACATCTTCATTCCTGAGGCAAGCCCTGCTAGGCATGGGAATACTAATGCAGGTGAAGACACAGGGATGAAAACCACAGCCTGACCTGAATTTCTCTTTTCAAGCCCTCCCTGCTCCGAGAGGCTGCAGGACTGGCGGACAGGACAGCCACACACTGCTGCCCCACAGCATCCGTGGGAACAAAATGCCCTAAAACTTGAGGAGCCGCGCGCGACAGCTGCTGGGACCCTCACCTTGGAGGCAGCCACCAGCTGGGCCGTGCTGGCGGCGATTTCGTGGGAGCAGACGATCAGTTCTTCATATTTGCCCGTGTGCAGGACGACTCTGTCTGCTGCCTCCCTGCGTCACGGATCAGAAGGGAGATGGTATCAGAGATACTCACTGCGCGCTACGGAGCAAGTGCAGGTTATTGACCTCCTGCTGTACCCTTAGAAATCAGCATCAGACCTTGAACCAGCAGCTTTGCCTGCAATTATTTAAAGCTCATTTACAAAGCAAAGAACTCAAAGCCCAGATCCAGAAGTTCTGGATGGATGTAAAATACCTAAGGAGGCAGGACTGTGTTTCTGTGATGAAGCAGATGAGATTTGTAAGGCTTTGTCCAAAAAAAAGCCCCCATATTTCCTGCACTGGCACAAGGATATCCTGCCCTGACCCCAGCCACCCCATCCACAACCATCTGAGCAGCAACCAGGACACAGAGTATTGGATGGCAGCAACTTCCACATTTTGCAAACAGGGAGGAACTGGCAGCCCCTATTTTGGTGACCATCTGCTCTGACCCAGGCTACGATGCTCTGTAAGGAACGAGCAATAACGCTCCAGGCAGACTCAGCAGCGGGACAGCGTGGGTTAT
This sequence comes from Ardeotis arabs, assembly GCA_011801015.1. Lineage (NCBI taxonomy): Eukaryota > Metazoa > Chordata > Aves > Otidiformes > Otididae > Ardeotis > Ardeotis arabs. The sequence goes on from JAAGAY010019317.1 coordinate 4,158, forward strand.
CGGGCGATGGAGAAGCGCGGGCCGGCCCCAGGCGCAGCACACGGAGCCGTGCCAGAGAGGAGCCTCCCGCAGCGGCCGTGGGAGAGGTCCCGGGGTACCTACACCAGCTGCGTGGCTCCCCAGCCCACCGCCTTGGAGGCAGAGATCAGCCCTTCGGTCCAGCGCGAGTTCTTGGCGTAGAACTCCTGAGTTGTTGCTGCCCCCTGTCGTTACGAGAATATTATGGCCTGTATGAATTTGTTTTTAATACACAACAATCTATAAATCCATAAATCCATTCAAAACATCCATATAAAACACAACAACATATAAACTCACATATAAAGCCATAAATGAAGGAATTGGCAGCATTCCTGTGCCCTTCAGGCTGCTCTTACTGCTTAAATACGTATCGAGAAAGCTAGCTTTGGAGCCCCAAGCCTGCAAATTTGGGCTGGGTTTAAAACACACAAGTTTGGGCCATCGTCTTTAGACAGACAAGGCTTTGCAAAGGCCACAGCGATGTGTGCGTCTCCAGAGAGCGGGACTGCCAGAGCACCGCTACCACGGCAAGGCACAAAGCTCAGCCGGTGTTTCTGCAAACTGTGGGAAATTCTCAGCGCAGAGACACAAATACAGGGGAGGCCTTACCCGGCCGCTTTCCACTATCTCCTTCTGTAAGTTCGTAGATGTCGTTACGAGAAGTCTAATAGCCTGGAATGCAGAAAAACAGGTTTTGGTGTTTGATAGGGATTTTATAGAGAAAGGTTGATGCTATCGATGGTGAGGCGTTACAGTTTTGTGCAGTCTGTGATGCCCCAGATAGGTTTCTGCAGTACTGACCTTCATTAGGTCCGTGCAGGAATTCAGAATTCTGTAGGGAAAGAAGAGAAAAGCGGTTAGCATCCCCTGTGTCCAAGGAAGCAGGCGTTGGCCTCCGTTAGAAAATGGATCTTTTCTGGAGACCAGCCAGCCTGCAGGTTACTTCTAAGCAGCCCACAAAGCAGCTGCAAACAATTGCTTTAGAGGTGCAAGACAAAGGTCCACGCTTCTAAAGAGAATTTCGTGCTCAGCATCAGGAGGACGCAGCACCAGGCTGCACGCGAGGCTTTGGAGCAGAGCACAGCCCAGCCCGGTACGGGCACGGGACAGAAACCAGCCCGTGGCTGTCACATGCTGCCCCTCAAAACTCACCGCTCATTCACTTCAAGCTTAACACCGGAGCTCTCGTTTCTGGCCTGGCTCATCATCTCCTGTTGGGAAACACAAGAGGAAGGTTGGACGCCACGCTGCTGCAAGGGCGAGCAGAGTGGAGGAGAGATGGACACTTGGCTGGCCCAAGGCACCAAAATGGCCCATCCTGCAGCTCTGTCTCACCTCTATTCGCCTGACGGCATCCTCAATTGCCTCTGAGGTGGAGGCCATCTCCTTCTCCACCATGTCCCCCAGCTCTTCTTGCTTGATGTCTAAGCTCTTGGGCCTCAACTCCTGCCAGAGGAGGCAGCAGCCACCAGGAGGTTTTATGCAGAAAGAAGGGAATATTGGTAAGGAAAAACACCAAAGCAAAGTATCCAATTCCTTTTTGCCCCCCTGAATAAATAAAGGTCCAGGAGCAGCATTCTGCAAACCACAAGGGTGGAGGTACACGTGCCAGCAACTTGCAGCAAATACGGCACAGGGAGCTCAGAGGTAAGAAATGTCCCAAATCAAGGTGACAGAACTCAATCGCAGGAGCAGTTTCGGCAGGGCGCGGCTCCAGAGGGCTCTGGAGCCTGGACAGCCTTTGAATTAACAGCAGTTTAATGGGAAAGAGTAATGGGGGCTTTGCAAAAAGAAATATCAAAGTTGGGAAGTGCAGGTGATCTGAGGGCGAGGGTCTCCGTGCACCACCAGGAAGGGGCTCGGTGCTCGGAAGCTGAGATGGCTCAAGGAAAGCACCAGAACCTGTGGGTACGGGGGACAAGCCACCCCAAAGCCCCCACTCCAACCCAGCATCTTAAATTTCAGTTCTGGACAATGGTGAAAGCCATGTTTTGATTTTCTGAGGGGAAAAAAGCTGTCCATCACCTCCCTGGGAAGCAGCCAGAAAGCTGTGAGCAAACAAACACACCACCTTGACAAACAGAGGCAACATCCTACTGCGTTAACCGACTGCTCTGGTTTTTTCCTTCAGGAAATACCAGCGCCAGCAAATAACCCACCCTGCCAGCCGTGGGCGGGACGGCGGGCGCGCTGGGCTCCATCTCCTACCTGGGCCAACTGCAGGACCCCCCGCAGCGCCTGCCGCACGTCCCCCAGCTCGGCGTGCCCCAGCGTCTGCTTGTCCTTCAGCTCGCCTAGGTAGTCCAGGCTCCGCTGCCCGCAGTCCCGGCACTTCTCTGTCAGCCCTGAGGAGAGGATGGGTTGGTGCCGGGCCCCTCGCTGGACAAGGGGTCCCTCCATGCCAGCCCTGCCACCCTCCTCTTCCTCCTCCCCTCAGGCACAGAGATGATGCTGAACATCAGCGGCATTCAGCAAAATTCTTGCAGAAGAGGACAAATCAGTTTCCAGGAGCAAAGCGATGTTCCTGGCCCAGGAACGGGCACCGGAGGGGAGGGAATGTTGGGAAAGAGGCCACGGGGAGCTGGGGGGACTGTGCTGCCCCCAGGGAAGATCTGCCCGATATCCAGCCCCTGGCAGAGGGGGCTTTGGCACAGCCACCCCAAAAGCAAGCCCCACAAGCAAAAAACCCCCCCAACACCTGCCGTGTCCCCACACGGCACTCACGGTCAGCGTGGTCAGTAGGAGCCAGGTGGGACGTGGCGCTGCCGTTCACGATGGTGTCGGCCGTCAGGTGTGCGAAGCGGGCCAGAGCCCCCACCAGCCCTCCAGCATCTGCTGGTGAGGGGATGCGGTCAGGTGCTGCCAGCCCGGGGCACTGCTTCCCTGTCCTGGGGGCTGCGACCCGCCCTCCAAGGCACCCAAGGATCCATACAAGAGCTTGGAGAGGTCAGTCTACCCCTCCAGTTCGGAGTTGCTCCTTGGACGAGCGCATGGAAACCCACCAACTCCACCCACCATGTCCCTCCACGCTTGCCAGCGGCCCCGAAGCAGCCAGGGGCTGCTGGATGTATACAAATAAAAGCAAGATGCAAGCAATGCCACCGGTCCCCAGCCCCAGGTACCTGCCATGGAGGCCACATACTGCGCGTGTCCGTTCTCCAGGGCGTCCGTGGACTCCAGCGCCGCCTGCGCCCGGCTGAGCAGGTAATCTGCAACGAATTAGGCTTCGTTAGCACAGTCAGGCTGTCGAGCGTGTGAACGAGCACAAGTGCTGACTTCATGAGGCACGACTGAGCGGAAGCTGAGACGGCTTGGGGTCTCGCAGCCCCGGCTGGGGAGCAGCACTAAAATCTGAGTTATTATAGCAAAATAGTGCTGAGATTGGAGCTAAAAATTTACCCCTGGGAAGTCAGACCCCAGCCTCCTTGGGTGTGATGTTTGGTGGGAAAAGATGCCTGGGGGTAGCTGAGAGGCAACACCATGTGTCTCAGGGAGAGAAGGGGCTGTGGGTCGCAGCCCCCATGGTCAAGCAGGACGTACCCGGGGAGCTGGTGCAGCGGACGTGCAACGGGTCATCCAACTTGGCCACTGCGTCGCGGAGGATCTCCTCCGCTTCCCGCACCGTCTCCTGCAGGATGCCGAACTGCTCGTCCAGCAGCTTCTGCTGCAGGCTCTGCTCCTGGTTGCTCTGCAGGGCAGGAGGGAAGTGTGGATGGCACAGCACCCCCATCACCACGGCCCTGTCACCAGTATGTCCCCTGAGAGCCCATTTGTGGATCAGACCCAAGCACCTCGTTATTGCTGGTGCAGGTCACGTCTCACTGGCTACACTGGCAATGGCTCAGTGGAGTACCCCAAATACTCAGCATCCCCAAAAGACGTCTCGCCCTGGTGAGTGGAGGGTCACCAGGAGGACCAGGCTCTCCACACAGCACCATACCTTCTCCAGGAGCCTGCCCTGCAGCTCACGGATCTCCCTCGTGGCCTTGTCTGCCTCCTGGCTCAGCTGCAGCTCCTTCTCCTCGACGAGGCCACGCGCGGAGAGCAGCTCACACTCCTTCTCGCTCACTGAGCGCCTCAGCACCTCCTTCTCGGCGTGCAGGGCCTCCACCTGCGCACTGAGCTCTGCGCCTGCCTGCCAGCGGGGCCAGGAGACCCCTGTCACTCACCTGTCACTCACCTGTCACCACCTGTCACCTGAGCCCAACGGTTACGCAAGGGGGAGCTGAGGACATGCCCAGCTCATGACTCTGATGGGGCAGACCTGCATTCAGCCCCATGATGGCTCCCTGGGCTCCTGTGTGGCTTGGCAGCGCCGGCAGGCACGCTGTCTTGCACGACAGGGATTTGTGATGGGGACTTGGGTGCACCCCGCGCCCCCGGCCTCGTACCTGTTTGGCATGGCTGAGCGAGCGCTGCGCCTGGTCCAGCTCGTCCCGCCGGGCGTCCAGCTCTTGCCGCAGCTGCTCCATCTGCACGCTCTGGTCCTCCAGCTGCAAGCACACGCCCGCACCAGGGACTCAGCTGCTGCAAACGCGCTCCGGCCCCGCTCCGCACCAGCGCACGGCCAGGATGGCAGGAACACGCCCGGCCGCGTTTTGCAAGAGGGGTTTTCAGGGTCTCAGGGGGGTGTCTCCTAAAAGGGCTCCTGTCCCCAGGGCTGGAATTTCAGGAGCAGCCCCCAGCTTGGACCCCGGAGAACAAAAGCACCCCAACCCATCAATTTGCATTGTGGCATTTTCCCAGGGGAAGAAATGGCACATTTGGGCAAGAGGGAACGAGGCACGCATTAAATAACACTTTCTGGAGGAGCCAGGGCAACTTTTTATTTTCAGCCCTACCCCCGTGCCCAAATTTGGCACAGCCACCGTGTTTCCTGGGCTGGAAAGGCTCGGTGCCAGGCTGGCGGGGCCGGACTCGGGGCCGCGCTGGCTCACCTTCATCTCTGCCTCCCGCTTGACCTGCTCCACCTGAAACGCCAGCTGCTCCTTCACGCGTGCCACCTCCTCCTGGCTCTGCTGCGTGACCGTCAGCTGCTTGGCAGTGTCGGCGTTCTGCGCGGGGACACAGGGATTACTGGACGTTCAGAGCGGGGACCCTCGCCACCACCGTGCTCATTCTGCCCGAATTCTGGCTGGAGGCAGAGCTCGGAGATGCCTTTTTCAATGGCATCCAAAACACTGACCATGGGTGGACAGGAATTCAATGGGTGCCCCCCAGCTGGTGCTCAGAAGTCCCTAGGTGCAGGACAGTGGGAGCAATACGGGGTGGGACTGGGCACGCACGAACCACGCTGGCGGTGGCAGAGGGAAGAGACAGTGTTACCTTCCTCAGGAGCTCGGCGTGCGTGTTGATGAGCTCACTGTGCTTCTCCTTCAGCTTTGTGTAGCGGATCTCGGTGGCGTTGGCTTTCTCTGGATGGGGTGAGAAAGCGTCAGCGACCCTGGTGCGGGTGTCCCGCGGCTGCCGGGCGCTGTAGGGTACCTACTTTCCGCTTCGGCGCAGAGCCGCTGGGACCTGTCGCTGTCCTGCTTTGCCTTCTGCAGCCTCTCCAGCTCATCCCGCAACTGCTCGTTGTCCACCAGCGCCTTCTGCTTCTGCTTGCGCTGCTCCTCCACTTCGCCCTCCAGGCTGTTCACCTGCGCCTTCAGCTGCGTGATGTACCGCTGCGCCTGCCGGTTGGGACAGCAAGGGACGGGTCTCACTCACATGCCTCCATCCCATCTCCATCAGGAGCCAGGTCCTGGCACTGGGAAAAGCCCCAAAACACAGCGCTGGGTGCCAAGACCCTGCTCCTGCTGCATCCTGTCAGGGTTTACACACTACAGCACCAAAAAACACCCCGCTCTCCCACACCGGCTGCTCCCTGGCTGGGCTTTACCTCCAGTTTAATCTTCTCCATCTCTGCACGAAGCATGTCCACCTCCTTCTTCAGGCTCTCGATCTGCGCATCCCTGCGGAGAGAGGCAGGTTGGTCCCACGCAGCAGTGGCCACCCCACCTCTGCCACCATGGATCCCCGTACCTGTCATCCCGAATGCCGTTGGGCGGCCCGAAGGTTTGCTCAAATATATCTGAGGTGATCTGGGCAAGACAGAGGGTGCCAGGCTGAGCCAGGCTGCGGGTGCCTGTCCCTTGCCTTCCCATGGTCCCCATCCCACCTGCGGCTCCGTGGTGGAAGTCGTGCTGATCTCAATGAGGTTCTCCGGCTCCTCATCCTCAGGGGCTTCCTCAGGGATGACGACCACTGGCTTCACATGCTCGGCCAGTGCAGATGCCCGCAAGAAGTTTGGGGGGCTCTGCAGGGACAAGAATTCATGGTGACATCACCTGGGGTTTCGGGGACCACGGCAGGCAGGCTACTGAGGGGAGGGAGGCAGCCATCTCCGTGCTGCCGAGATGGGCTGGTGGGTCCCTCTGCTGTGTTCCCAGACCCCAAGCCCATCCGTGGGGACACCCCCATGCACCCTGAACCCACAGACTCTCTAAAGCATCACCGAAGTATGACCAAACCCCACCATACCTCCGGCAGCCGCGGGATCTGGATGAGTCGCTTGAAATACAGCATGTCGGATGCTTTCTTAAAGAAGTTTTTGAGGCTGGAGAGCAGGAAAAGAAAAATCGCTTGCAAGGATTGGCAGGAGGGAGAGGAACCCACCACCACACCTCAGCCCCGGGTTACCTGCGAAATTGCTCGTGGAAACGGTCTCGGTGGCCCTGCAGCGTGTCGGCCGGCAGACCTGCAGCAAAGCAGGGGACAGCCGTGACGGATCTGGGGCTGCAAATTCCTTCACGTGTGCCCGGATCCCTCCGGCTGCAAAAGCCAGCGTGGTAAAGACCAGGCGGGAGTGGGACGTGAGGGGCCAGGATGGGAGTGGGGTGTTCCAATCCCTGGCATAGTGTCCAGGGACACGGCACAGGGAGAGGTGGGCGTGGGAAGCCTGAAATGCCCACGCAAGGCCTCCGGTGTGACGCTGCCCAGCAATCCCACGTAGGGTGCTGGCTGGCCAAGGCACATCGGTTTGAGTTCAACAAGGACAAGTCTTTCTAATTCCCTCATCTGGGATGTCTGTGTGGGCTGGAGCAGGTCCTTCCAGCCCAGCTGGGGTATAGGGACGTGGCGATGGATGCCTCCATCCACGCAAGCCTGACCCTGAGAATCCAGCCAGAAGCCAGATATGGGAGAAGACCAGCACGGGGCACATCCCCAGGGACTCACAGGAGTGCAGCTTGAACATTAGCTTGACAGCGTAGTGGTAGAGGTGGCTGCAGTCCTGGATGACCTGGATGAGCGGGGCCAGGCGGCACTGCACCGCCGACATCTGCGAGATCGCCATCGAGGTGTTGAGCTGCCTGAAAACTGAAGGGTTGAGCGCGGTGAGGCGCCGGCACCGTGTTTGCAAAGCCGACCTGCTCCGAATGACCTGGCTTGATCATTAACCGTGACGGACGTGGCTTTGCCAGAACACGGGGTAAACGCCAGGGCTGCTGCCCGTCCTGTCCCACCGAGCTGGGGACAACCCCCCTGGTACAAGGACACACTCAAAGGGAGCATGGTGGCAGGGGGAAGGGGTACTCAGCTCTGCCCCTGATACTCTGACCCCAAAAAGGAGGGATTTAACCTTGCAAAGGCACCGTGGCTGCCCTCAGGAGCTGCCGCTACACGACACGGCCGGGGAAGGCAAGGGGGTTTGCTCCGCTCTACATAATCGTGCAAGGAGCTCAGAGAGGATCCCCGGGCAGGGGACAGGCCCTTTGGCACTGCGGCCTCGCCTGCCCCGGCTCGGAAACAGATCCCTTCCCTTGGCAGAAATCCAGCCAGCATATCCACGCTGTCTTCTTCCCTACTCAGCTTTAAAGTATTTATGAATATAAATTCTCTGTATAACTGGGTCAGGAGGAGAAACGGGAGGCTGATGGGAGCTGGGAGCACCGTCTCTCCCACTGTTCCCTGCTTTTCAGGGCAGCTCTGTGTTCCTGACTCACGACGGAGGAAGAAACCGCTGCATTTTTAAGCCATCTAAAAATTCCTGGAGAAGCAAACACGAGCAGGGGCCTCCAGCCCTCCCCGGAGGTATTTCAGTGAGGGGAAACGAGCATTTAGAAAGAGGTACAGCCCCATCTTCTGCTTCAGGGGCGTGGAAAGGACTTCGGTAACACGTATCATTAACATGGTTGTACTAAAAAGAAATAAAAACATATTTCAGAGCAGCACCACTCTGAAAACAACACTGCATTGCTCAGGTGGGCTGAAACCAGCCACGTTCCTTAAATATTTTCTTGCAACCACCTCTACAGAGCATCAACAGGGAATCCGACTGAGAAACAACCTCGGAAATGTCAATGGAGGAGGAAGGACCTGAGCCTCCGACCTCAGCCTCCCTGAGCCCGAACTCCATTCCTGACCAAAGAGTGAAACTATTGCTCAAGAGCCCTGGGGCGAGTGGGAGGGACCCGCCGCCTCCTCACCTGACTCTGACAGCTTCAGCTCGCAGTCCAGGTAGTCAAACAGCTCGACCGTCAGCTGGAAGCTGCCAAAAAAACCAAAACCACGTCACTCGGTGGCAGAGACATCCTTGCTCTGGCTGCTCATGTCCGCTGCAGGTCCCCACACCAGCAAGGGCTCAGATCGACAAGGATTTGGTGGCTTTGCTCCCTGCGTTTGCGCTCCTCACCGCTCTGCGCGTGCAGGAGGAATCAGGCACCATCGGATTAATTTACAAGCCACCCCCGGCTGCCCTCAACAGGAGCCGTTTCGTTAGCAGGATGCCGCCAGCCGGGCGGCACGGAGCCGGCAACCGCGCCACCAGTTGCTTTGCTCCTGCCAGGACACTCACATGTTGTTCACGTCCGTCCCCGCGGTCTTTTCCAGCACCTCATCCGGCACTTCCAGGCCCGGGGGGAACTCGGGATGCTTTGTAAAAGGAAAACAAACAAACAAACAGCGGTTGCTGTGAATATTTTTGTTGGTGCAACAGATCCCCCTGGTTAAGCCCAGGGTGGGATGGCAGGGTGTGGAGGCAGCAGAGTCTCTCACCTTGGCATGGAAGGAGATCTTGGTGAGGAGGAGCCGCGTGTAGATGCTCACCAGCTGCCCATACCTGTCGTGCAAATGGCCCTGCCAGAGACACCAGGGCAAACATGGCAAACCCAGAGTGATGCGACCGGGTCCAGCAGAGCCCACGCGTGCCGGCAAGCATGCGCCAGCCCCACGGCTCTTGCCTTTCACCATGTGTGTAACGATCACCCGGCGGGGTCAGACACGATGAGTATTTTGGGTGGTGCTCTGCCCTCCCCGTGCCCACGCTGTTTTTCAGCACCCACCTCCAAAGCCCCCAGGAAGGCACAAACTTTGTCCAACTCACCCACAGGTCCCCCGTCTCTCGGATGTTGCTGCGGTACCTCTGGCAATCCTGGAGGACCTGAGGAGAAAAACGGGAGGGATGTGGCATGGTGGGGCTCGCACGGGGCTGGGCAAGTGCCTGCCTGCCTGCCTTGAAGCTGGGGAAGGGGATGGATCCGGCCCCTTATGCCGCTCCAGCTTTGGGAGAAGGATTCAGGGGGAAAAAGCTCGGGACAGCTTCAGGGAAAGCATCTTGCTCAGCAGTGACCGGAGAGACCCTGGACGCTGAAACCCTGCCCAGGAGAGGTTTCCTGATCCCGTAGCTACCACCAGCCGGGGCTGAATTGATGCCTTGTCCTTACGTGGGGATTTCACAGTTCTCGCCACCCAAGCAGGCGGCGGCTGGGGCAGGGAAAGAAACCCATCCTCCACGCAGAAGAATGCTGGTGACAGCTGAAAACATCTCTCAGGTGACAAAGCAGGAGGGGACATTTTGGAGGGGACACTCACGTTGGGGTGGCCGTCGCGCAGGACCTTGTGCAGGACGTGGCAGAACTTCCAGCTGAGGATGGCGCTGCTGGGCAGGGGCAGCCCGATGGCGTAGGACCAGAAGGTGAACGCTCCCTTCTCGTGGTGCGTCCCCAGGATGATCCCTTCCCTGCGGTCAAGGCCAACCAGACACACTTGGGAGCAGGGGACAGGCGGGGCTGGGGACTATTTCTGTTCATTCATTAAAAAGGGGACACATACCGAGTGTACCACAGGCACATAGATCATCAGCGTGACCCTGCACCCACGAAAAAAAAACATTTATTTTTTTCTGACACATCTTCCCCTGCTGCAGGGCCCTTTGCATTTTATTGCCAAAGAAATGCCATTTTATTGCACTGCCCTTCTTCGCATTTTCACTGATCAATGAACCTACACGATGCCACCCCCCAACCAATGCGTGGGTCTCCTGTTTCCCAAACTTCCCGTGGTTCCAGCCCCGTGGGGTAAAACCCCTCCTGCCTCAGCGCTCCCCCGCGCCGTCCAGGCGAGCCAAGGGAAAGGATACGGCGGGCATGTTTCTCCTTCACGGGTGCTTCTTGCGTATTTATGGCTTTGCTGATGCTGATGGCCTAAAAGAGGAGGACAGAGCAGCTGTCAGCTGCGGCGTGACCCTGGAGGAGTCGAAATGAAGCACTGCTGCTTTTGGGGAACACTCTGAATTTTATAACACATTTGTCACCTCAAAGCTGTTTGTGATATATCAAAATAGGCTTTTTTATCCACAAACACCCGCCATCCCCAGCACCATCGGCTGGAGCTGGGTCACTGCCACAGCACCACGGATGCTCCCTGCTGTCCCCATCCCAGGAAACAAGTTTTGGCATTTCTGCAGCCTGAACTCAGCACCGTGCCCAGGGAGTGTTAAAGCATGACAGCAAGATGCCAAATTCCAGAGTTGTTTCTCTCATCACAAGGAGCCTTTGAACCAGGGGGTGATGGTTTTGTTGTTTTGTTTTTTTTTTTAATGATGCTGCTGCACGCAAAGAGGACGTGGGGAAAATGCAGCCCCCAAGCAAGGAGGGAGTGGTGGCCACGATGCCCACTTTGACGGAGCAAAAATCCAGAGCAATGTGATTATCAGAGGAGGATTATCTATATTTTAATATGTTTAACCACAGCACCCTAAATTATGGGTTTATTCCAAAAGATGACCCCAGCCAGAGGTCGGTCGCCTGGCCTGCAAAACCAAACTGCTGCGACGGAGGAGGATCGGAGGATCTTCCTTCTCCTTCCCAGCTCTCTGCAGACTCAACCGCGCTGCTTCACCCTCACGCAAGCGCTTGGGCCGTGCCCGTGTCTGCGAGCCCTCAGTCACCCGCAGAGGAAAAAGGTCCCAGCTGGGAAGGCAGGAAGCGGCCCCGCCGCCGGCGTTCATGCCGGAAGAGAAACCCAGTCCCTCCCTGCAGCCCCACAAGCCGTAAAAACTTATAAAAATCTTATCTCCCCTCCTGGGGAAAGCACCTGCTTCGACACGGCTGCTGGCCCGGGGGACGCCCTCCGAACGGAGGCACTTTCCTGCGGGAGGAGGAATCCGACGCTGGTTATCGAACGCTTCTGACTTACGCAGCAGGAACCTGATGCCACACCGAGGAGGCAAAGCCGCAGGTGTCAACGCACCAAATCCACCCCGTGTGAGCCCAAAACAGCTGTGCCCACAAGCCGGGCACGACAGCGGCAAAACCACTGTGAATGCACCCCAAAAAGCGAGTCAGTCCCAAAGCGCTGAGCCCAGTCACTGGGAAGACACTGGTTTTGCCTTTCCCGCACCGGGGAAGCCCCGGCGTCACCCCGCCATGTGTGGCCGTAAAGCAGCAGTGGAGTTAAGCCGGTGACTTGCTGTAATCCTCTTATCCCCAAAGGTTAACGAGCCCAGAGCACCCGCGAACAGATGCTTGCAGCAGAGCCGCCTCTCCCAAAGTGCCCGGCATCTCTGCAGCCACCCAAAAACCTGGAGCCGGTGGAGGTTGCACCCTTGGCCGCGGCTGGGCCGGTGGAGATGTGCCACAGGTCCTCGGAGCTGCCCACACCGCCCGGTACGACACCAAAGTGACAGTTCATTGACAGAAAGCACGGTTTATCGCGTGCCGGAGAGCGACAAGCCGATGGTTTTGCAAGGCAGGGCTTGGAAACACATCTTGCAGCGAAGAACTGATAAAGGGGTCATTGCATCTTATCGAGGTGCTCTGCATGGGGAGGAGGAGTAGGGCAGACACATCTCCCAGACCTGGATTTTCGCCATCCACAGTGTCCAGGAGCAGCACGACGTGCTCTTCCCAGCCCATTGCAGGGAGCCAGGCTCTGCTTCGAGCCCCACAGGGCTGGAAGAAGGCACAGCCACAGGGGTCGACGTGCGAGATGAGGGCAGACCCCCAGAAAGGAAACACTGTCCCACACACCCAGAGATGGGAGCTCGGCTGCCCGGTGCTGCCCAGCGGGACGGGTACAGGGCTGGGATGCAGCCGGCCCATCCCAAAACCAGGCTGTAATTCCCATGGGTGCTGGTGGTTTCGTTGCTTTTATTGCCCATAACCTCATTTCCAGCCCAACCAGCCAAAATTCAGGCCGGGAGCCGCCGGAGAGGCCGGTTTCATCCCCGGTGATTCAGCGCACGGGTTTCACCTGGGCCATTTTACGTCCAGCACAGAGGAGCAGACCTGCGTGGGAGCAGCCCCCAGCCCATCCACAGCACTGCTGTGGAGGAGACACCGCATCCAGCGTCGTCCCAAACAAACCACGGTGGCACCGAACCAACGCCAATCCCTCGGGGCTGCCGGCTCCCGTGTGCTTTTGCTGGCTCCAAACCCCGGGCTGGCCAGGAGGTCCTCAAAAAGGGGATGGTGGGAGCAGAGATGGGCACAGAGCGATGCTGCAGCCTGGGACAGGTGCGCCTTCAGGACGTCCCTGACGGAAGCTGGGCCATGGAGGACGATTCCGAAACGGAGAGATTCATCTTTGACACAGCCTCTTGAGACATCATCAGCACATATGGAGATGGGCAGGTCCCAGATGTCACCGCAGGCGCCCAACCAGCCTGGCCGAAACCTGCGTGCCACCTGCGGACAGTTTCCCACAGCTACCGGGGAGGTCCGACCCCAAAACCTGCCTGGTCACGGGAGCCCACACGGGTGCAGCCCGAGCACCTTACTCACAGCCCTCACGTACCAAGCCGGTGACTAAAGCCGAGATCAAAGCGCCCAAATGAAGGAGCGCAGTTTACATCCACCCTTTCTTTCCAGGCTGCTTTTAATTACGGCGCGATCCTCCCCGCCCACGGCTCCCTGAAGCCCCGGCATCCCGCGGGGCAACAATCCCCACCCGGCAGGTGGATGCCAGGTCCCGGCACGACACCGCATTGGGAAGTGCTTTTTTGGCAGCAGGACATCGAGCTGGAAACCTCCCCGGCTGGGCAGCGCGAGGGCTGCCGGATCAGCTGAACTGCAAAGGGCTGCTCCGGAGTTTCCTTCCTAACGCTTCTCCTTCCTAAATTACACCCAACAAAGCACCGCTTGGCAGTCACACACGTCGTATTCCCAGCAGCTCCAGAGCTCGTTGGATTTTTAACTTTCTCATTTAAGAAAAGCAGAAATTGGCTGCAGAAAAGGGCAAGTTTTGTCTCCTGCCAGGCTGTGGAGCGAGCGCTTGCTGCAGGACGGCAGGTTCCCACCTCCCACGCACGGCCACTCCAAGGGGTTCGTCTGCGTCACCTGACACGAGACCTCAAAAAGCATTTCCAGGGAAAGCAGGCGATCTTCGTGTCACCCATGAGCACCCAGGATCACACCGGTGCTGGCAACCCCCATCTGCACCCGTGGGCATCGCCCCGGCCTCCGCCGGGGAAAGGACGTGGGGCAGTCGGTTTCGGCAGCGTCTTTTTCCAGGGTGGCGCAAAACCCTCATCCAGCGAAGGCACGCGGAGAGGACACGTCGCTGGCCTCCTCACAATATGAAAGTGATCGGCAGCCGTCTCCGCAGCTGCTATAATTAGACATAAAATGCAGATCAATACCCGCGTGCTGGCATCGGAAGAGTTTTGCCCTCACCCAAAGCTCTCCTACGGGAAGCCACGTTAGGATAACGCTCCTTTAGCAGAGTTTTTCAGCAGACGCTGGAAAAAAAAAGGTCAGTTCTGGGTGGTGGATGCGACCATCAGCCAGCAAGCTGGCTTAGCTGTAATGGAGAGCGACCACCCGCTTGCCCCGTACGCGGCTCTGCCCAAGGCACCGCTGTGAGTAAAACTGCACCCGTGCAGGGCACAAATCCCACCAAAAAGCCCAAAATGCCGTGGAAGGGCCTAAGGGAGGAAGAACGCACTCCCGCCCGGCCAACACAGGCTGCCCTCCAGCGCAAGAGGCAGCGCTCCCGCCGCATTATTTATCGGCGGTGCCCAGCGGGACGATTGAAGGAGACGCGTCCAGAAGGAACTGGAACTGCCGGTTTTCTCATGTCGCTCCCCAAACCCAACAAGCTCCGTTTCCTACCCAAGGTGGCCAAATGGTGCCGTGACCCCACGAGGCCCGAAATCGCCGCCTGCCCTCACTGGCACTCTGAGGGGCCAAACCAGCCCAGGGGCCGAGGAAGGACCAGCAACACAACAGGGCAAAGGGGAGAAGCTGCAGCCTGGAGAATGAGAGGGGTCAGCGGACACGTGCCGGGAGGTCGCTGTCAGTTTTGGTGGGGCAGGGGGCGAGCCCGTCCCTCCGTCCATCCCTGCCCACGGCTGTGGCGGGAATTTGGTTTCCCCGAAGCCGCACACCAGCCCCATTGCTGCCCGAGCGTCGCCCACCCCGCGGGGGCCGCAGGAAGGGCGGGGGGGCTACGGACACCCCGGGCCAAGGGGCGCAACCGCCTTTGGGATTTGTTTTCACTCCGCCACCCTCTCCGGGGCCCCGCACCCCGACCCCCGTGTGGAGACCCCCACGGGTGACCCGGGGCGGGGGGGGACGTCTGCCCCATCCCGGTGCCAAACCGCCCGCGGGTTTGTCGGGGCAGCCGGTGCCGCCACCGGGACCGAGGGGCACGGCAGGGACGCAGAGACGCGCGGTACCGGTGCGGTGGGCACCGGGGGGCAGCTCCGGGCCCGGCCGCGGCCATAAAACTTTCCCCGCGTGCTCACGGCCGTGTTTACCTGCCGATAAGGCCCGGGGGGGTGCGGGGGAGGGACACGGAACACACCGCCCGCCCGGGGCTCTGCCGCTCGCCGGGGCGGCGGCGCACGGCGGGGACCCGGCCGGTACCCACGCGGGACCGTAAGCGGAAGGAAGCGGCGGGGCGGGGGAAGCGTGGGGACGAACGGACGGACCGGGGGGGGTGTCCCCGAAGCGGCCCCCCCCCTCCCTTCACCTGGCTCTTGTCGAACTGCTCCCGCTCCGCCTCCAGGCTGTGCCCGCCGCGCCGGCTCAGCACGCGCGCCGGCACGCTCTTGATGCTGTTCATGGCGGGCCCGGGCTCCGCGCGCCGGGCAGGCAACGACCGGCAGCGCCGCCGCCTCCGCCGCCTCCGCCACCACCGCCGCCCCGCCGGCTCCTCCCGGCCGCGCACTGCGCCGCGCCGCCCCGCGCCCGCGCACAAGGGCGCCCCTGGCGGCCCCGCCCGCCCCCGCGCGGCCAGGTGGGGGCGGTGCCAGGCGCCACCGCTTCCCGCGCCGCCCTGGAGCCACCGGGGGCCCCGGCCCGGGCGCGGTGCGGGAAAGGCGGCGGCTGCGGGTGAGGAGACGCGGGGCTTCATCGCCACCCGCTTCTCGGTCTTCCCTTGGGAAAAGTCAAGCAGCGGAGAGCTCATCCCCCCCCGCGGAACGCTGGCCGGAGCTCTGTTTTCTTTCATAATAATTCAAAACGAAAACACAATAGCAAAAGCTCTCCCGGGGGATTTGTAATGCTTCCAGAAATAAGGCCGCTGAGTTCGAGACAGCCTGAGGTTCAATACGAGCCTGGGAGCAGCTCCGTAACGCAGTCGGGTTGTAGTAATACACCAACACCAGTATTCCCCTCCTTCCCATTCCACACATCCAGGGCCATCAGAAGATCACTTCAAATTCACTCGGGGGTTCGGTGCCTTCACCCACCGACACTGGACACGTTCAAACGGGAAAGCACAGCTCACGCCCAGAAGTTGCACCCATTGCTCCAGGGCTTGATGCTCGGTATAGCTGCTGGACAGCTTGAGGGTGAGCATCGTGGTATGGCTAGGGGCAGCTTTTTGGGGGGGATTTTTGTCATAACCCCAGCATCAGACTTTGAGGATGGAGCCCGGAAAGTTTCTCTGCAGGCAGAGGAATCAAGTGTGCTTTAAAGGCTTGGGGAAACTAAAAAAAAACCCTGAGCAGCAGAAGTTCCCCCTGCGTAAGGCTTGCAGGCAGAGAGGGAAAGAGTGTGGAGGACAGCAGCTATGATCAGAATTGGGCGACTAATTGTGAGGCCATTAGCACACAAAGGAAAGCAGGCTGTCGTTTAGTTAATTAAAGAGAAAGCAGAAAACTATAGGAAAGAGTTAACAGGGGGAACCCATGGTGCAAGCGTTGCATTTCACCGCAATTAATTTGGTGGCAGTGGACAGACCGAGAGACTCCCACCCCCACGCAGGAAAAACGCTGGCGCAGCGCTCAGCAGTGGGGACTGGGCACACGTGTCCCAAACCGCTCACAAACCGCACGCGACTGAGTGGCCCACTCGTGTCTCCGGCAATTGGTGTCCGATGGCACGGAAAAGCGTCATAAATCAAATACCAAATGTGTCGGACAGGGTGGTAAATGGGCAAGAAAGGTACAGCAAAGGTATGGCCTTGATGAGCTTATTTGATCTTTTACTCAAAAAACAAATTGTCATAACAGAACATGTCTGGCCCAACAGTCAAAGACAAAACCAGTTTAAACACTAAAAAGCCGTTCACATCATGCCTGGCTGCTGCCACACGGTGCTAACAGAGCCCACATCCCC
>JAAGAY010019330.1:0-21548 GCA_011801015.1 Ardeotis arabs
CAGGCTATGCACACACTTAAACTTGTTGTTGTTAATAAGTCTGTGCAATTGAAGTTGAAGCATTCCTCTTACGCAAAGTTACCCTTCCTATTACAATTATTTTTGGAGAATCTTATTGCCAGTTAAGGTATCTTATGACCTAACTGATGTTTTCAGATGGTTGGTTGTATATGTGCCATCTTAATTAGCTTTCAAGTTGCTATATTTTTTAATTCATTTTACTCTGTTTAACTGTAAAATTACTTGTTGAAATTTTGTACTTCCATTTCACCATTGTTGTGATTACAAAGGGCCAGAATTCTTAAAAATCTACACATGGAGGGCTTGAATGCTGTGATTTCATTTATACACAAATACTTAGTAGGGAGGAATAGCTTCATGTAATCTGTACAATGCAAGCCACCAGCATTTCAGTTCTTTTTCTTTAAATGGTTACAGTTTGTTGCTAGCGAGCATTTCCTTAACTCACGTGTGCAGAGCAAGCTCCAGCGTGTGCTCACGGAGTTTCACTGGTCAGGGAACCTCTGTGTTAACACCAAATCATCAAATGACCATTTGGCAGGTATAATGCTGGATGAAATTCATTGAAGAGCCAAAGATTCATCAGTGTTACTAGCATTGCTTAAGGACTGTATCATCATCTAGAATTGAGGAAAGATTTGTTCATGCTGGGATGTAAGTCCAGCTTTTAATTTGTCATTTGTTTCCCGTGTCAGAAGGTGCATGCTCTCATCCCACTGACTTTAACAAATAAAGTTCAGTAGGAAGGTTGACAACTACTTCAGACTGAGGTAAAGGGAACAAGTTTGACAAGAGCGAGTGTCTCCAAAATGGAAGCTTCTGCAGGTTTTGTATTAATGTCATGAAGGAGAAGTACGGAACAGGAGCTCCTCTGTGAGATAGCAGAGAATTCCCCCGGAGAAGAGAAACTGTGAAGGCTCCAGATGGATCTTCAGAACCAAAATTAACAAAGCCTTGTTAGTTGCTTACAAAACTGCTTGTTCTTGCTTGCAGTAGAGCTAAATAGCAGTAAGGAAGAGAATTTGAGAGTTGGGGCTAAAAAGCAGCCATGCTCAAGAGCACAAGGAACTGTTGCATCAGTTTCCCCCCCATCAGTTTATATGGGTTCAGACACTTCTTAAAAGGAAGACTCAGATTAGCCCCCAAGAATGAAAGCAAGCAGCAAGGTAGGAGGAACTGCTTAGTAACTTGCTCAATGAATATCAATTTTTACTGATTTATAAAGCCTGGGCTGAGTCTCTGAATGCTGTGAGCATACTTTTTAGGTAGAAGTCTCAGGTACCAGCCTGTCTTCTGTTTATGTGTGGTGGTCCATGAGAATGGAAGACCCCGACTTCTGAAGAAAGCGGGATTATGAGGGTCCGTAGATGAACACATAAAAAACTAAAAATAAGTTATGTGAGGTGGCAATGGGAAAGAATGGGCTGATGAGCATGGTAGGAAAGTGAAGCAGAGTAAGGGGCGTTTGCCACCTTAGAAATGGAAGTAGGATGGAGCAGTTACTTTTTTTGGAAGCCTGAAAATGGGGTTGATATGATTCAGTTTTAGATTCTTTCTAACCACCTTTTGTTTGAAGTGTCAGGCAGCTGTAAGTTCTTTTATTGAGAACATACAACACCTAAAATGTTCTGATATTCCACTACTGAGAAATTACTTTCATTGGCAGTTCATCGTAGGTCAGCAGTTAAAAGTTAGGGGCAGTATAGATTTAAAAAAAAAAAATATACTGCTTGACACAGTCTGTTTTCTTGATTTAGTAAAACAATTTTGCTGTCTTTTATTTCTGTCTTAAATCATAGATTAAGAATTTATACTAGACTTTGTTGATACCATTTCATTAGGAAAATTCAGATATTGATATTATTCTGCCTGGAGACAGAAATCGATATATGCCATTTTTTAAAAACTCAACTGATTTTATGCTGTGACCAGCTGAAGTGGCAAATACAGTCTGTTACATTTATAGTGTTTGATGTATTGGCAAATCAACTTTACATTGCCACAGAAATGGTTTTTATACAGAAATGAGTTTTATACAGAAAGATTCCACAAAACAAGTAAAATCTGAACGCGTTAGTTTAGGAGTTGACTTGTTTATGCTTAGGCTACTTAACAGTTTTCTTGCTCGAGAGAGGATTTGGTGCCACGTTGATGCATTCAGGTACAGCGCACAGTTCACACGCCTGTTTCGCACCGTGCAGTCTGCTTTAAGCACCACTGGGATGAAATGGAAAAGAGCAAGGCTGAACCCTGTCCTTCCAATCTGCATGGTGTCTTGGTTGGAAAAATGCACTGGCCTAAAGAGAGCAGCATATTTTATTTAACTTTTTGTGCTGTCTTCTGAACTTTCTGCACCTTATGGGGCTCCTGAAACAATTATTTGTTGTTGTGTTGCTCAGCCTGCCTGTGTAAGCCCTGTGCAGAGCCGCTGCTCTAAATCGGAGCAGAAGCGTGACTGACTGCTGGTGGGAGAGCACAAGTTAGTTAGATGAGGACTTCCAGCAATGGAGGGATGCCTGCAGGGATCCCTTAAATTACTGTTATCTGTTTTCAGTATTTGTGGTTAGCAGAAACTTTTGAGAGAGACTTCAAAGAGCCAGCTGGCTTCTGTACTAGAACGCTTTTAGAAATTCTTGGGTTGTTCAGTCTAGCCGTGCTGGTTTTCACCAGACCATGCAAAAGCATGTAACTTTTCTTCCACCTGATGAAGTTGTTTGTTTGTTTTTCCCCCTGACTTGTCAAGTATTTCACAGTGTGTCCCAGATTAGTTGAACAGATAGGAATAATTAGGAAGAAAATTTGTAGAGAGCCCAAATCCTACTTTATTATGACTGAACTCTGAAGTAGTTTGAGTGCTTCAAAATGATGCTGGTTCTCTGGAGTTCACTAATCTACCCTCTCATTTCTGCTCTTGTATTGGTTGTACTACTACTGCAGTAACTGAAATAATCAAAAAAGTAGAATATTGCAGGTCCTGTTTCCGCTTAGGAGCATTGGTGTTCCACACCTTTCTTCCTGTGACCTTCAGCTGCTGTCAGTTTGAAGTGACTGTGCAGGTATTCACCCAGCTGTTCCACTTGAAGCTGCACTCAGTATTGAAGTTACCAAGTCCTTGGGCTTGTCAGGTGTATACAAAATATTTATAAAATGTAGCAGCAATATTTGAATGAAGTAGAATTGTCTGGGATCACATTAGTGCCATTCTGTTACTAAAAACTTTTTGCTTGTTCATTTGGCTAAAATCTTTCTTAACTTTTAACTTTTTTCTCTTTGCAGGAACGTCAGAATCGAAACAAACAATAAGAATAAACCTATACAGTTTGATATATATATTAGAACTGATATTAAATTCGACTATGAGAAACAAAATTTAAGTATACTGGTGCTGTATCCTGGCATCAGGACAAACTAAAGCTTTCAGCTCCAATCTATCTTCTCGTGCAGGGGAAATTAAGTTGTCGCATCTTTAAGTACATTGTAGTTTATTTTTGCCCAAGTGGATCTGCATTAATTTGTATCTTTTTTTTCTATGTAAAATTCTGTAGAAATCATTAATAAAGGTGTGTCTGTTTTTATTTTTTTAAGTTGCTAAACAGTTATATTAACCTAATGTGGACCTAAACATGAGCATACTAAAGTGTCAGTGCTTCCCAGAAACTTCATTTTGGCACAAATTATGTTCCTAGCCAGATACAGAGATTATGGAGAATACATGACAAATCTTCCTTTATCCTCCTCCCAAGCCCTTTTTCTTCATGGCGGAAGTAAGAAATCATGCCTTGATTTTTGTCATTTGAAAAACTTTTAAGATACTGCACTTCAGAATTTTGAAACGAGAAAACTAAATTTCTGATCACTTTGTGCAGCTGCTCTGCCTCTTTATTTATCTGTACAATTACACTTTTAAAATTGCGAATGCGCCATGTTGGTTTTTTCTGTCTAGTAGAAAATCAAATTGTCAGTGAAATTGTTTCTCTGGAAAATATTTCCCTTCCACATTCTGCTAACCAGTGCTTCAGTGTGCATTTGTTATACCATATCCTGCCGAGAGTGAGCGAGGTGCTTTCTCTCAGCCATAATTCTGCTTTACGGTTTTTGTAGCTTAATTAAATAATAATGTGATGCTATCAACATTGCAGGGGTTTTGGACAATGTGTTGAAACCTGTTTCAGCTTTCAGGTGTTATTAGTTAATTGCAGATCATTTTTAATCCTTCCCTTCGTTACTCCTTCCCACCCCCCCAAATCCTAATGCCATTTAAAGTTTTTATACCAATAATGCTGAGCTTTAACGTAGGAACTAATAGTACGGATAATATGATGGATTATGCCTCAGATGTTTAAAATTGACAGTGTGTATGTCTATTTTTTTTTTCTGTTGGATGAGTAAAAAAACCTGTTTTAAGAAATTGAATTTGCTGTCATGTTTTTGTGGAGTGAGGGGACCGTCGGAGAACCTGTCACCAACTGGAGTTCCAATTAAGCATGGAAATGGTGCTCATGTCCGCTGCTCTAGCACACTGAATCTGCACGTGTTTATTGTAGAGGATCTTTTACTATATTAGAAAGCAAGTATCTTCTGAATACTATTTACTCCAAAAGGACCTCCAATTTAAATAAAGCTTAATCTGTATCATTTAGACTTGTATTTAGAACGTATAACTCTGTCTCTGGACTGTTACTGCCTGTAAGGGGTAATGGACAGCATCAGATTAACTTTTTCCTCTAGGAGAATACGAGCCTTAATAAACAATACATATTTAGCAAGTTTGATGTCATTTTCATTTTTTCCCCTACTTTCAGTTGTCTTCCTATGTTATAATCACCCTTTATCCTGACTCCTTTCATTAAGTCTGAATTTGAGAAGTGTTTTGGTTGAATAACTTGGATGTTTGCTTACGGTTTCGTGGGATTCTGCAGAGGATGTTTAAGCTGCTTGGAATGTTAGCATTCCTCAGAGGAAATACATGCAGTACAGTGGCTGTCACTTGTACTTCCCTTTCTCCTTGTGTGAGAAGCTCGAGAGAGAATTGGAAGTGCTCGGGTGGCCTTTGGGAGGCAGTAGCGCAGATGTGGGTCATTGGGATGAGAAAAGAACTGGAAGTAAAGCTCTGAATGGTTTCTTTTACAGCAGTTGGCTGTATTTCCCAACTCTTCAGTAATTTGATTTGATTTTTTTTTTTAAACTGACTTTTTAAAGCAATACTGCATTTTACAAACATGCTGCTGTCTAATAAAAGCACCTGCTGTTAGTTTCAGTTGTTACTTGAGGACACTTACAACTGGTGATTGCAAAGCCAAAACAAATTCAGCTCCCTCTGGACTCTGAAGAGAAGTTAGTTACACAACTTTTATTTCTTTCTTTAAATCTAGGGAGGGGGGAGGGGGGAAGAAGTATCTTCACTGTACTATACCTATAGACTTCAGGTAAATATTTTCTGAAAAAAACCCTAACAACAAAAAAAAAACAACAAAAAAAAATACCCTTACAAATTGAGAGCCTTTAGCTGAAACCGGTTTGACTGTGTTGCTCAGGAAAGTTAGGATGTGTCTCAACCTGCCATCTGGCTTTGTGGGTAGCAGAAAAAATTCATAACGGCTTCAGCGTGCAGAGATTTCTTACAGATATTGCAGCACTGGGGCTGGGTTGTACAGTAATATTGAGTTTGAGTGGGGAGAAAATTTAACAGTGGTTAAAATAATCACTTTTATTATGACCATGTTTAGTCTTGAGATAACTGAAGCGCAGACTTGTTGTTCTAACCTTCTATCAACTCTCATTTCAGTTTAAAGAGATGCCTGACTTCTTTGTTTTGCAGTGTTCAAATTTCACTGTGAGAGGGAAACAGCATTCTTCCAGTGTCTGCAGTAGAATCACTTAATGCCATAGGTCCTACTTATTCTTTATTTAATCCAAGTAATACTTCTCAAAGAACTTGCATGTGTGCTTTTGGAATTTGTGCTGAAATTCACTCCTTAAATGAGTGGCTTTTGTTTGGTGTTTTTAGAATTTGTATGTTTGACAGTATCCCTGCTGCCTTCCAGTTTTAAGCCAAACGTAGCTGTTGGCACCAAATACTGATTACAGAGTTAAATGAAATTATTTCTCTGGTCAATTACAGGTTGGTGATGGCAGCACATCGTACTGCTCTGAAGCTGTGAACGTTACATCATTAGGGAAAAAAATGTATTTGCAGGTAGTCACACCTAAAGTATTAGTAATGAAAACTTAATCTTTGTGGATATTATGTCTGTGAAGGATGGTTTTAAGTTATGAGCTTATAGAGAAGATGATCAAGTTAAATATATTCTGAGATGTAGGGACAGAAACAGGCAAAAATTAACAAACTCATGTTCAGGATTACTCCTCTGCCATAACACAACGTACTCATAAATTAAGATCAGACTTTGGTTTTTAGCTTACTCATCGTGGGAGATGGAAATAGGGGATATAAAATTTAAAATCCTTTTTTTTTCCTTTCCTTTTGCCCTTTGAAGGACTGTTGATGTTAAAAGATGTGAGTGTTTCTTCACAAAATACTTGATTTTTGTTTGGAGAATGTACTCAAATATATTGATGGGTTTACTCATTAATGAAAAAACAGAGTCGTATTTATTTCTTAGCATTAGACTGATCACAGTGCCCTAGAGAGCTTGGACAAGCTGTGACAGAATGTGTCTTTGCTTTTCCTCTTTAATAATGAGTGATTTTATTTGGTCAGGGAAGATGGAAATTCCAGTAAATGTGGGCATTAAAAAACTTGTAGGCTAAGATAGTACAAAACTATCGGAAGCAAAGTAACTGTTGTGATGTTACTGCCCTTTTCTTGTATGCCTGTACATGAAAGTAGTTGAGGGGAGCAAGGGAAGCTTAGTTAAAGTAGCAGATAAATTCAAAAACAAAGTACAAATAATACCTAATGGGGGGAAAACGTGTTTTGATCTAGTGCTCCTTTTCCTGGTCTCCGAGTTACTTTGAATTCTTTATGTTGAGCAATCTGTTTCACTTGGAAAAAGCTCTGGCTTCTTCTGACAACAGCGCTCAGCATCTGCTCATTTTAGGAGAAAGCTGTTCGCTATTTTGGGGCAAGTGCAGGTTTTTAATTGGAATTTGTGCTGCTGCCCAAGAGCAGTGCGAGTGTAGCTGTGGCTTTTTCTGGAATAACGACCTCGGCTGCAGCCCGCGTTGTCCACAGCTCCTTTGAGAAAGAGCAGCTCTTGGTCAGCCTATTTTTAGAAGTAAGGGAGTGGAATCAAAATGTTGAAATGACTTAATTGGGGTGTGGCTTGGCAGAGGGATATTCTGGATTTCAGGAGTGATGTGGTTCAGTCCGACGGACTGTTTCAGGGCTGACACCGTTCTCACAGTACTACTTCCAGTTCACATATGTTAAGGCATTGACCTGGTGTTGGGGTGAATGGGATTGGCTTGTGTATGAATGTTACTGGTTTCACAGCTTTCCCGTCTTCAAAAAACGTCTGTTGGAAAAAATCCTTTAAAACTGGCTTGCATATTGCATATAAAATGATGCATTGCATATGCGATGTGATGACAGTCTGTAATATTTTTTGTTTCCTAGCAAGAGTATAAGCAGGGCAGGGCTTTAGGAATTACAGGAACAGCTTTTGTTCCCCGGTATGATACTGGATTAATTTCCTTATTTTATGTAGGATCATAATTTCAGGGCGCCTTTGTAATCCCTTGGGAAATCCTACATAAAAAGAGTGCTGACTTGACTTCTTGTCATCTTTTTCCTTCCTGTAACGTCCTTGATCTCCCTTTTGTTCACGTTCCTGAGGTGAGTTACTAACAGCACGAGGAATACCTTGGAGACGTGCTTTCCTCAATATGCAGGACTTTATAAAACTGGCTTCTACATTGTCTTTTACTGAATCTCCTTTAATTTGGAGAGTGTAGGAGGTTTTATGCTATCTATCTGCTTATAAGTTATTCAAGAAATTATTTTTACCTGGAATGTTACCATGACAACAGACAGTTGGTAAAGTCTTCACCAAATGCATTTCTAATGTTGTCCAACTGCTGCTAAATCAGTAGGATCTGGTGTTTAGCTGTGGTTTCAATAATGAAGACAGCGTGAAGGAGGTGTAAATACTTGTTTTGCCGAATCTGCGTTCTCCAGGTATTTTTAGATTATTAATGCAATGCATTGGGCAGGAACACATATTGCCAACAACCTTCTTGATTTCCCCCCACCATTCTGTGGTGTGTGACTAGGAAGTCAATTTTGTCAGTAAATGATATAACAATCTATATGTATATTATTAGGGAGCTTTTTTATCCTTTGTATCTTCTGTGTAGTCCCTCCATTTAAGTATTGCCACACTGCTGTGATCCCGGTTACACGTTACTGCAAACTGCAGCACAGCTTTGATTTCCATGCTCTGCTTTTGTGGATCTACAAATTGTAACTTCAGCGAGTGGATTATTGATAGTATCTCAGAGAGCTCTGCGTCTCCCTGAAGGTTAGTGGTCTGCAAACCCTCTTAAGAAGTTAGAAACCACTGATGGAGGAAGCCTTCTTGCTGCTGTTGGCTCTCCTGTAGCAGCAAGTTTTAGTTAGCTGAGAACACTGAGGCAGAGGAGCTGAGTGTACCGACTCCTGCAGCTGAACACGCTTTGCTAAAACAGTGGTTAGCCTGCTTCTGATGCATGCTGGGGGGGTGGGTGTCCTTAGGCTAACGAAGAAGAATGTCTACACCTGGCTAGAGATTCACTCCCTAATTAAAGACTGTGCGTGTGTGTGGTGGGCCCAAGGTTGAAGTTAGTCTTGCTGGCAGAACAGCTTCCTTTTCAGCCCCTTTGGGTTGAAACTTGTGGATAATCGGCACATTCAGGAAAAAGAGTGAATTTTGGAAGGTCTGGGGATTTATGGAGACTGTTTGGCTTTCTTACCCCGTTGGTATGTATGGAAATCCTTTTCTAATACAAATCTGTTTCATACATGTAAATTTGTAAAATATTGACAGAATACAGTTGTGTGAGTGCAGAGTCTGATTTTTAGGGGGAAGAACTCTTTGGAGTTCTGTAACAAAGCCGTGCTTTTGTAACCTCAGAAAGTGTCAGCAGGGGTTTTTGGCCACTTTTAAATAAGCTGCTTTCACTTCTGTGAAAGGGCAAGGTATTTTGATGTTTTGGCCTGTAGTAACCTTATGAAGTCATAAATACGTCAGTGGCATTTATTGCTGTCTGGCATGGAAAACGAGAACTGCGTTAAGTGCAACTATCTGATAAACTTTCTAGAACTCTGTTCTGATGTTTTCCTCGTGCAAAGCCTTTCTAGTGCTCTGGAATACACAACAGCTGTGATCCTTCCCATTTCTGCTGCTTAGGTTTGCCATAGGACAAAGCCCGGAGCGCAGGTGTAGGTTAGGCCAGATAATAAAACTATGCCATTGCACAGGTCTTCTGAACTGTTCTGGTTAAGGGTTGCACGATGTGGTCCTAAAAGGAGATATTTTGTACTGTCGCATGGGTGCTCTGGCACAGAGCAGTGACTAGAGGTGACGGCCCAAGGTGGCTGAGGACGGAGGCTGCGTGCTGTCAGGGAGACATTACGAAGGAAGCAGTGACCAGCAAGGACTCCCTTTCTGGGACAGGGTTAGAGTCTGAGATACCAAAGCAGGTTTTGTGGCTTAAGCTACTGGCAAGTTGTGGGGATTTTTTTTTTTTTTCCTATTTTACACTTTTCAGTCCTCATGCAGGTGGCTGCTTAACTTTGTTGAGATCCACCTTTAAATCAGAATACGAAACTGTAGTCTTCTGAAACGGAACTGCGTGCAGCAGTTGGATGACGATACGCTTAATCACACCCAAGTCAGTGCTTTTTAGTTACGCCTTGTTTTATGTGTAGTACCTGCTTAACTAAAGTACTTTATTTCACAATGTTCAGGAGCCAGGGTGTTGTAGTGATTTATGCTTTCTTCATTAATGCTAGATCAGCCAAGAGAAATGGGGAACAAAGGAAACAATGAAGGAGGTGTATCAGCATGTTGCATCATTCCAGGAGGTGTGCAGCATTTTAAAAGTGAAGGTGAGGGAGGCTGCTTTGTGTCCTCTGGTTTTATATGTTTGACCTCTGTAAAACAGAAATTGCAACGAAAACATTAAAACTGTCGGAATCCTTTGTTTGCTCTGACAGGGAACAAGAGTTCCTCGTTTTAATCTGTCTGGTAGGGGTATCTTTCATTGTTCCTTGGCTGTAGACTTGGTTCACATAACTTGCCACTTCATTCATTTGTCATCATCAAGGTTAGAAGCATGGTGGGGTTTTTTTGGTCCAAAATGCCCCCTCAGAACTGGGGGGGTTGTGGGCAGTAAGTCAGGAGAAGAAACCAAAAGCAATTTTTGACAGCTGGGAGTAAAGACAACTCCAAAAGATTTCCTGATGCTGAGCAAAGAGCAGCACTAATGAGCTCCTATGGGAAATGTAATCTGCCCATGGTGAGTGAAATAGATGGGGAAGAAGAGTGATTTTAGGAGCCAGGTATCATTTCAGATTTTTCCTTAACTTGCTGAGGATGGGAAAACATGGCATGTTGCTAATTCAGTTATTTCAAAGCACATGATAGTGGAAGATAAATCCTAGAAGGAGAGTATTCACAAAAGACTGGCAGACAGGGTGATCTTTAGACAGGTTTTTAAATTATTATTATTAATCTGTTAGGGTTTATTTTAAATAATAAATACAACCAAGGGTGTGAACCTGCAGATCACAAATTGCACAAAGGTTCCTCCTGTTAAATTTCAAAGGCTCCTGGTGAAATGAGGGTGGATTGTGAGGCGTAGCCATCCTCAGGAACATACACAAAGTTACCACTTGCTCTGGGGGATATGACCTGTCTTACGACTTGAGAAAGCACGCAGCCCGTTTCCTTCTCAGTGCCTCCTCCTGACGGGCTGATGCTCTAGAAGGCGGCCCACAGAGGTAATGAAGAGGATGAGTAAAAAGATGCAAGGCATTTATGAAGCGGTGCTTTTGTGCTTTTCAGTCGCTGAACATACGCAGGTTTTCGTTCAGGAATACTCCAAGCATTGAGGTCATTAGCAGTCAAAAGCCCGTAGAGAAGCTTGCTCTGCAAGTGGAGCAGACGAGAGACCCTCCCCACTGGTTCTGCAGTGTGAACTGAAAGGCACACTGGAGTCAGGGAAGCTAAACCTGAGCAAAGTGGGGGGAAAGGTGGCAAATGTGAAAGTAATTTGTGATTTTTGTTCTTATTTGTTGTTTAAAATGTGAGGGTGTGGTTATGTTAGAGATAAATGGAAAGCTAGGAGGCGGGGAGGGAAAGTAGGTGGTGCACAGCGTGTATGGTCATCGGCTTCACCAGCACGCCTGCAGTGAGAAGCCCACATGGGCTTTCCCTGAGGGCTGTGGCTGCTGAAGCGTGCTTCGGTTGTTGCTCGTATAGCAGTAAGGAAGCCGTTTGAATTATTCCCAGGAACCCAGCTGTGCCATTTGTCAGTCTGGTAAAGTTTGTCCAGAGGCAGAAAGCATCTCTGGCCTGCTGACTGCAGCTCATGTTCCGTCCGTTTGAAAGATTTGTTACGAGAGCCATCACATCACAGGGAGAGGGGGATTTATGGGCCGTAGTACTTCTGCCACCTCTGCCCACAGGAAATGTTGTACCAACAGGAGCCTCCCACTCCTGGATAGTTAAAATGGATTTTCTTTGTGATCTAATGTCATCATTTCCAGTGCAGTTAGTTTTGCAGCTTGCTTAGACTTCGTTCTGCTAGGCACTTTTTGTCCTCGGTAGAATAAGAATGTTCTGCACATAATAAGCCATTAGGTTTTCAAAGAAATCACACTCTGGAATAAACACTGGGATTTCTCCGCTAGATAGGTGCTTTTATGTATATGAGTGTGTGTATTACATATAGGTATGGATGCGCGTATACGTATCTGTATGCTTCAAAGAGAGGTACAGTGAGAAATAGCACTGCCTTTGTCTTCACACAGGTGAGAAGCTGGTAACTGTAGTGCTGTGTGTCTGAGCTGAAGTGACCTGGCACGGCCCCAGACACTGCTGATTTCCACTAGCTGGCAATCTCACCCTGTTTCTCAAAATGCATTAAAGATATTAATGATGATAATAAAGAGAAATGTAGGATGATTAAAAATGAAATGAAAGAGCAGAGAAGGGAGGAGCTCTGGAAGGCACCATGTACATCAGAGCGTGTTTTCAGAGATACAAACCAGGGCAACAAACCCCTCTTTCACATTTTTAGAAGACCTCCATCAGAGAGGTGGTCTGGGGTGGTGCCCAGTGGCCCGTGCTGTAAAAGCACATCCCACGGTCGGTGATTACAGCCCACCTGCGAGAAGGGGGTTCTGCAGGGATGGCTTTTCAGTCCTGCAAGAACTTGCAGATAAAGAAAAAAGCCATAGGTTTGAGAAGGTCTGCAATTTTTCTTTACGGTGTAAAAGCACTGGTAAGAAGGATTTTGTTCAGTATTATCTTTCTCTAGTAAAGCTGCCTTCAGCAGTCACTGAGGGCAGCTCCCCTTCCCATTACAGTCCTGCCCATACTTTTTTTTTTAATTGAACCCTAACTGTAAAAACCAAAACACCTTATTTCAGTGACTGGATGTACACCCTAGGCTGCACAGCTAGTGCAGGGTAACGGATCAGAATTAGGAGAGCTGGAGAAAACGTAATGGCAAACTGCGTGCCAAGAATCCTGCTGCAGAGATCCTGATTGTCTGGGTGGTGCTAATTTGGTCGTTGCTGATACAGTTAACAGCGTTGCCGTTTCAGTGACAGTCAGTAGAGCTCAATTAGATGAGCCAAAGGCAGCTAGTCCCTGCTTTGTCCCTAAGTCCAACTGCATATTTAGGATGCCTTTGTAGAGATATTTGTGACAGGGCAAGGCCTTGGCATTAATTTAAGCTTCTAGATACGTATAGATCACTCTGAGGCAACGTGATATGACTAGCAAACTGTTCCAAGAGTTCTCAACACCTGTTGAACTGAGAAGTAAATTAATGTAAAATAAGCTGGTTTGTAGTAAATGGCAAGAGCACATCACAGAGTCTTTTGGTGACCTCCCGCAGTGCTTTGCATCCTTCTCTGGCAAACAGATTCATTAACTCGTGTGGCTGCTGTGCTCTAGGTTCAGGACGGGTTTCTTTTTCCCTTGTGCTGAATGCTCCAGGAGTCATGCATATTCTAATTATTTTTTTTTTTAGTTGACCCTGTGCCATGCTTGATGTAATAGTAGCTCAAAGATTTATGAACTCGGCTTGGCTGCCACGGTGAGATGACTTCCAGAAGGTGGGGAGCCCCTTCTGCTGGGGTCTTTGAGTGGATGTACCTGGAGCTGGGAATTGGCCTGTCTCAGCAGTACGACAAACAAGCAGTGAATTCAAGGACTACAGCTAAAAACCTCGTCTTTGCTGCGCTATGACTAAGACTGGAATTTTCTTATGTCCCAGCTCTCAGGTTACAAAGCCCTGTGAAGTTGGATGGTTTTTAGGTGCCTTTCATCTGGGATTTGTTCCCATATGCATCAGTTGCAAAACTCTTACTGAAGAGAATAGGTACAAAATGAGGTCATTCTGCCCCTCACCTGCCATTCCCGTTCATCTGCAGATTTGCGGATTGCATGGAGGGAAGGATACGGGCAGCGTAACTCCCAGTTAGCACCATCTGGCATGGCTCATGCTTGAGCTTCCCCGTGATGTGATCACAGCCGTACAACTGTTCCGTCCCCACTTAGATGAGGCCTGCGCATGCTGCTGGCACTGTTTGTTCTGGAAGGAGTTTCTGGTTTTGTTAAAAAACAAAATCAACAGCATTAGAGCAGAAAAATGAGGGAGAGAATACAGAAAGCAGAGTTGCAGCAGCTCTGTTCAAAAAAAAAAAAGGAGAGAATTGTTTGTTTGGGGCATGAGGGGTCATGGAACATGATGTTCAGGACTGGAATACAGCTCCCTGCCTGGGGAGCTCTCTGTTTTACCTCGCTGCCTTTTGTTCTGCTCCGGCCAAGCTGGCTGTACTGCTCCATCCCAGGAATCATTTCCTCCTGACGTAGAAGGTTTCCATTAATACCTTCCTGTTTGCATCTTTGTTTCTGGGCAATTTCCAGAGCATTAAGCTGCAGCACATCCACTTATTCTGGGACTCCCCATCTCCGTCATTAGCTTCTTTTGCAAAGCCTTGTCCACTGCATGCTGCAAACCTAATTGTGCTCTGCCTGTTTCCTCCACTTTGGCTGCTGTAGCAGTTACAGCCTCAAAGGGCTCCATCAGATTAACCACAACTGTTCCTAGCTGGAACCTCCTTGGTCCCTATTACTCAAGCTGCGCGTTTGCATTTGATCTTTTAAATGCTTTGTAATGCTTCCCCCATCCTTGACGTGAAGCTAATTGGAATGTAACTTCCTGCAGCACTTCTAGATCTTTTCCCGTAATGATGCCAAAGGCTTTTCTGTCTCTGGGGTCTGCATCTGAATTTAGCTGCAAAATGACCAGCTTTCAGAAGGTAGAGTTTTCCATCAGGATTTTGGTTGTGCAAATTTCTGACTTTGTCTAGCCATTGCTTGCTAGCTGCACTGGGAGGAGTCTTCCATGTGAAGAATTTGTGAGCCAAGGAGCTGCAAGAGCTCTCCAGTAAAGCGTGCAGCGAAGTATAAACCCGCGTGCTGCCAGTGGACAGAGTCTACAGGAGAGGACTGCCAGGCACCACAGTAAAACACCCCCCCGCCCCCCATCCTGCTGCTTCCCCTGGCCAGTTTCCAGTGCTTCTTTGCTACATCCCACTTCCCGCTCCCCCTTATTTAATTTCTGGACACTTAGGTGTCAGCTTCTCATGCCTTAAGCTCCAAGCCTGCAACTTGGTTGCCCCCAGATTTGGCAGCCTTATGCCTTGACATCAACACTGCACAACCTCTTCTGCCGCGGGAGCCTGTGGGAGGACTTCTGTGAGGGTGCCAAGCTACAGTAACCCCTCTGAAAGGGGGGCTGCCCCTTGCCCATTGACAAGCATGCAATATAAGACCTCTGTCCTGTGAGCTGATGTATGAGCTTTTGACAAGTGATCTCATGTGCACATACCCCCCCTTTCCCCTGCTTCTACTTTTTTTTTTTTTTCTTTCTCTCTGAATGCAAGAGCCTTGACACATCACATTAGGTGATTTCTGCAGATCTCATTTAAATTTCCCTCAGAGATGCTGTTGGAAAAAAAAGTGAGCTAGGAGCAAGCTTCTTGTGTCTTACAAGAGCAAAAAATCAAGCTCAGCAGCTGCAAGCAAGCCTATGATCACTTTTTTGCATAAAATGTGGACGTCTCTAAATCAGCTGGCATTTCCATATGGGAAGGGATACAGACTTTCCTGGAACAAGGTGGTGGGGGCAGATTGGAGGTTACCACAGTGCAGCAGAGCGTTGAAGAGCATCCAGTCTCCCTGGAGGCTGGGTACCGCAGATAACTCAGGAGGGGCGAGGCTGGGGATGGAGAAGGATCACGTTGATGTGGCTCTCAGCTGGGAAGCCCGTGGAAATGAGTGAAAGGAGGGAGAGCTAGTTGCTCCGCTAAGGGTGAGCTGAGTGAAAGCTGTAACCTTCCACCCTTACAGGGAGAAAGGGCTTCAGATGTTCTGCTTTATCACAGCACTGATTTGCAGGCCAGCAGGAAGGGTTACGTTCCTCGCACGCTGCCAGCCTTGCCATTTTAGACAGGAGCTCCTGGCCAACATCCAGCGCGCAGGTGGAAGCGGTGGCCCTGGCATCCAGGCTCTGTGCGTGAGCAGGTCGGCTGGTGTTTGGAGTACCCAGAGAGGGGCCAGGGCGTGCAGGGAAGGAACCGGACACGTTTGTCTCCTGACGAGGAGGAGTAACCCAACGCCTGCTTTGCACCTTGCAGCGGCAGCTCGTTTCCCGCAGGTCCCTGCAGCTTTTTGCTAGGATGGAGAGCTGGTGCCACCTTGTGCGCAGCAGCAGCCTTGCCTTGCTGTCCTCCCGAAGGAAAGCTCTGCCAGGGCTGCCGGCCTCCTCCCCAGCAGCCCCTCGCACTCCGCAGAGGGGCCGGGAGGTGGCAGGAGGCAGAAGTGATGGGCGGCAGGCTGGCTGCAGGCTGCCTGGCCGCTTCTCCTCTGTAAGGCTGAGGTGGTTTCAGAGCTGAGTCGAAAGCCGGTGGGGGACAGGGGCAGTGGACTAAAAAGCTGAAAGTATCTGGTAGAACATCACTTCTGGTTGTTTCTGTAAATGCCAGAGCGGAGATGCGGCTCTCGCCACGGGGAAAGCGGAGCCGGACCAGCGGAAGGAGGTACAATTGCCTCCCTAATTCAGAATGTAATTTAATTCAAGCCGCAGTCTTGAAACCGAATTCGTAGCTGAGTGCCTGCATGGGTCCAGGATGCTGAATCATTTATCGGGGACAAGTGACAGACCCGCCACCGGCGAGGCCGGAGCCCCGGGTGGGTCATCGGGGGGAGCGCTGCCTGCAGCAGCCCGCTCCGCTCTGATCCCAGCTCCCGGCGCAGGCCGCGGTGTCCCGCAGGGAGAAGTGGCAGTGGTGCCATCCTGCGGTCACCCGGGCCTTTGCAAGAGGGAGAGTGGCTTTGTCCCGCTATTGTTTTCTCTGCTTCTGCAGGAACTGGTTTTGTCTTGGTTCTCTCTTTGTGCTTAGGGTGATAAAAGTTTCAACAGGTGTTGCTTAAACGGGGCAGCAGCTGGCGATGGGGTTACTTAGAAGGTGATGAGAGCAGCCTGTGAAAGCGATCCCTGTGCTCTGATAGTCCTACAGCCACACTGCAAACGGCGTGGAGAGAGCGGCTCTGCAATATGCGTTAGCTCTGCGGGGCGCGTGCGGAGCCCCTTACCTGCTGGTAGCAAAACTCTGGCAGCCTGGGCTGGGAAAGCTGCGCTACGGGTGAGGTGAATCGTCCTGACAGCCTAAAAAACTCCTCTTCCCTCCCTAAGAGTAGGGCAGATGGAGTCCAGGGTCGTCGAGTGCGGGCTTTAAATCCTTCCCTGTCAGGCTCTGCAGGTTCCCTGGGCTTGTCCTTTTCAGGGGGACAAGGAAGCTGCAGATACAGCTGTACAATGTATATATAATCCTACGCGCATCAGATTATCGCTCTGTTCCTCTGTTTCTGCAAAAATACTCACTTCATCGAAAGGGAGCTATTAGGAGGTGAGAGAAAATAGCAGTCCCTCAGGGATGTCACCTGGGGCTATTATACCTTGGTAATGCTCTAAATTGGTTTTGAGCTGGCTTGGGACAAACTGTGTGAGGAAGTAATCCCAAATAGGATTATTTCCATAGGATTAATGGAGGTACATCTCACTTCTATCTTCCTGGAAAGAAATGACACCTTGAATTTGATCGCTTCTGTTGGGATGCCCCTACCTTGTTCTTGTATGAGAACAACAAGCCTGGGCTTCTCTAGGCACCGCGCTCTGTCATTGCCACTCGAGCAGCGGTACCTTTCCAGGTCTCTCTGGTGAGGCAGACAAACCCTTTGGACTTAGGAAAAGACATGAAGGTGGTTGGGGGCTTTTCCATTCTTCCGGGGGGAATAAATGTGGGATGCCACCTTCTGCTTGTGGCACCTTCTGTGTAAGGCTGGAGGGACCAGGGGTGCCTTGGGACTGCTCCTCCAATATCTTCCCTAGGCAGGAATTTCTCCTCCTTCTCAGGTTGTTGCAGTGCTTCTCTCTCCTTTCCACCAGAAAACTCTTTTCCTAATGCTGGAATCATTCCTGCTGCAGGCCAGGCCGTTACTGCCTACGCAGCTGTGGAAATCGGGTGGTTCCCTCCCGTTACACTTGGCTGTCACCATCTTTCCCCCGAACTCTCTCTTTCTTAGGTTTACCCACCCATATCATCCAGCCTCCTCTCGAGATCAGGCCTCTGCCCAGGTTTGTTTCCCCTTATCCTATTTGCAAGCAGTCCCTGTATTTCCCAACGTCGCTGAAACCCGCGGCCTCGCTGGCACACGCGGTGGGATGACAAAACAGCTCCATCTGCCGTGTGGTGACCTGAGAGCAAAGATAATGTGTTTTTTAACCTGGCCTTAACGACCGACGGCAGGACTTGCACAAGCCGAGGCAGTCGAACGCAAAGGCATTCCCTGAGCAGTTGCCATATAAATACGGAGCGGAGCCCGCTGCTTTGTGTACGTCTGCAGGGAAGGGGTGCACAGAGGGTTGAAGGTAAATCTTCTTGCTCACCCCAACCTGGGCCCAGCTGGGCTTTTCCCTGTGAGGGGGGAAACTGTGTAGGTCTCCTGAGTGTGGGGGAACTGTGCAGGGGAAATAAGATGCTAATTTGTCCTCTGGGGTGACTTCGTCGTGGAATGGCCTGATCCAGAGCCAGTATTGTAAAGACCAGCTTATATTCCCCCAGGCTTTTCCATCAGGAAACTGGACTCCACTAAAGCCCTGGCCGGCACTGGGCTACATCTGATCTTGGATAAATCCTCCTCCTGAATGAAAAGGAGGTGGTGCCTGGGACCGGAGGTGACTTGACGTTGGTGCTGTCCTTAAAACTAATAACTAATAGTGACTAATGGGGTTGCTCTGGGGGCTTTTGTCATCTAAGCAGCCTGCAAGATGTGTGACCTCCTGAAGGAGGTGGCCCCAGCTGAACCCTGAGCAGAGCAAGCCTATGAGCCAGCCGGGAATCGCTGTAGGATCACCAGCAACCGAGGCTAAGGAGCTGGTTTTGGCGCAGAAGTGGGACCATATCCCTGAGAACATGGGATCTCACCTCGGAGCCGAAAACACGACGGAGGAGGCAGGGTGGGGGCAGTTTTATGCACATTTTTACTTTGCAGTAACCCTCTGCTCCCAGGCGACTGAGCCTTGACTTACCGAAACAAATAGGGGTCAGTATGCGAGCAGAAAACACGCAAAGCGAAACCATGGCCGGCTCCATCACCGGCCTTTCTTGCTTTTCCATCCGCCAGCCGTAGCTGATCTGACTCTTGCTGCCTGGTGCTCTTTCCTCCCTTGATTTCAGACTGGCGTGAACGGCTCACTGCCGTGCCGCAGCCCCGGAGCTGTGACCGTGCTTGGTGGGGTGTGCGTGAACCAGCCCCCCTCCGCCGTGCTGCAGCCGTTGGCTCGTGCACACGCAGCGGGGAGCACGTTTGGGGCAGTTCTCCTGCAGACCCCCTGGCTGCATTGCAGAGAGCTTTGTGTGAGGGACGAGGGTTACATGGAAGCGATCTACCCTCCGAAATCCCCTCTCGGCTAAAGAGAAGGGGGCACATTGGAAGCTCAAGGGAGGGGAGAACATTGGAGAACCGCGGCAGTCCTGTCTGCTGAGGGGTCTGTGCGACTCCCTCTTCTGCAAACCTGGAGAGGGATGAGCATCTGGCTTGCGCTGCCCTGGCACGATCAGTCTTGATTCTCAGTCCCCATCGTGGCCCAGTCCGGTCCATCGGGCCCCCTGCATCCCCCCAGTTACCTGTGTCTCTTCAGAGCTGTCCTTGGCCTTTCGGTGGCCCCTGGAGGGAGCCAGCAGCTTTCCTGCTGCACTGCAGATTACCTCGGAGTGACTCGCTCCCTTCTGTCCCTCAACGCCAGCTCTGGCTCCCTGCGCTCGGCTTCTCACCCCTCGCTACCTGCTTTGCGTGGCACCAAGGACGTGCTCAAGAGCACAACTGCCCCGTGGCTGGAAATCTGCCCCGCAGGGTTGGATGGAAGAGGTCGGGGTGGGATGGATGTCCCTTCCCCCAGCAGTGAATCCAGTCACCGCACGGCCCCCGACTTATGGTGGGGGCAAACGAGGTCAAAACACATCCCGTGACCTTGCAGCGCTTGATGGACGTGGGAGCAAGCAGGTCTCCGACACCTTGGTGCTTGCGCTGATCTACTGGGAAAAGGGAGGGGAAAAATCCAGCTTCTCTTAAAGATCCCTCTGCCTCTAGAGCCCTCCTGATGAAGCTGGGCCCTCCTGCACCTTGCAGCCTCTTGCCCTGTGAGCTTCTGCAGTGACGCAGTACCTGGCCTTGGTGGAGCAACGCTCAGGACTGGGTCCGCAGGAGAGGATGTAGCTGGATGTAGCCATATGGGCATCGCGTGCTTCCTCACTCCCGCCTCTTGCCAGGGCTGGAGGCACCACCCGTTCTCAACGGCTTGGTTGTGCGACGCCTCCGCTGCAAAACAGCCTGGAGCGCGGGGGCAGCTACCTTCCTCAGCGCGGAACTGCTGTCCTCCAAGGCCCGCGTCCTCTGCTTCGTCCCTTTCCTTGTCCCGCTTCCCCCAGGAGCCCTGCCTAAAAGTGCCCGCTTTTCACAGGAGAGCATGAAATCAAGCAATCCCACAAAGTACAGTACGGTTGTTCTTTTCCCCCTCTCCTAAAAAAGGAAAGTGCTCTGCTACTGCCATCCTTGCAGACGAGGTCGTGTGTCCCGCATCAAACCCCGCAGGGATGGAGGACGGAGCGGTCTGCAGGCTCGGTTCCTTGGGCAGACGCAATGCTGATGGAAGTGGAGCAGAGATGAAGAGGGGAGGGGGTGCAGAGAGCTGTGTGCGTGCGGCTGAATCCAGCTACCTGGCTTTTTGCAGCCAAATAATTAAATCCCTTGCCCGAGCACAGCTCTCAAGGGGCTCAAACTTGGGGCTCGGCGTGGCTTTAGGAAGCTGAAAACACGAGTCTTACAACAGAGATTTATTGAGGTCTAAAGCCTAGCCTAAAAACTGACGTGGGCTACTGCAGTCTTGCTGGAAACTGCGTCCCACCTTGCGGGCTGCAGTGACAGGGCCGGGGGTGGCGCTGGGGGCGGCTGCAGCCCCTCGCCTTGCGGACCTGCCTGGCTTTTGGATAAAAAGCGGGCTTGTGATTTAGTTCTGGGAAGAGCTGAGTGGCCGAGGGGCTGTGAGGGCGGTTGGGTGGGACGGGACAGCGGCCCCCACGTTGTGGCTCCGCAGTGCAGTGGGGGCCACAGGGCTGAGCCCCGGTGCAGGGGAGGAGCGGAGCGGGGGCTGCAGGGGCCGACAGCAAAAAAAAAGCCAAACCAAAAATAGCAAATGGAAAAAAATAAAGCAAAAAGCACCCCCCTTACAAAAATCCTCTAAAGGGGTGGTTTATTCAGGGAGCTTCTGAACGGCACTGCGGAGGTCAGCGCTCCTTTCATAGCACTAGGAAAGGGAATGGGGGGTCTCTTGTTCTGGGGGGGTCCCTCGCTCTGCACCCCCTCCCCTCGCCCCCCTGCCCGCATTGTCCCGCCGCTCCTCCTGCCCTTTGTACGCCAGGAGCCCCCCCAAAGCCCCGGGGGGGCCGGAGCGGGGCCTTCTCCCCCTCCTCCGTGCCCCCCGTTAAGACGAGGGGGGGGCCGCAGCTGCCCCGCCAGCCGCTGCCGGCATTGTCCCTCCGATTTGTCAAAAGGGCCGAGGATGCTCCATAGATCGCTCCGTGGCTGTTGTTAAGTGTAATTAGAGGGTTTATGTCCCCCATTTCCATGAAAATGAAGCTGTGAGGCTCCTCTCTTGGCATTCACCGCGTGCCTTAATTGTATGGACATTAAATCAAGGTCCGCTGTGAACACGGAGAGAGGGGC
>JAAGAY010019344.1:0-31200 GCA_011801015.1 Ardeotis arabs
AGGAGTAATGCAGCTCCTGGCCAAGATTCCCCTGCAGCCTGTGGTGACGACCATGGTGGAGCAGGTTGTCCCCCTGCAGCCCATGGAGGTCCATGGAGGAGCAGAGATCCACTTGGAGCCCATGAAGGACCCTACAGCGGGGGAGGTGGATGCCTGAAGGTGGCTGTGGCCCATGGAGGGCCCACTGGGGCAGCTGTTCTGGAGAGACTGCGCTCCGTGGAAGAGATGACCCACGCCGGAGCAGTTTCACGAAAGACTGTGCCGTATGGGTGGGACCCCACACTGGAGCAGGGGAGGAATGTGAGGAGTTCTTCCCCCAACTATGAAGCAGCGGCGTAAAACATCACGTAATGAACTGACCGCAACCCCCATTCCCTCTTCCCCCTGTGCTGCTCAGTGTGGGGGGAAGGTGGTAGAGATAATGTTAAGCCCAAGAAGAGGGAGGGGTGGGGAGGAGGTTTATCTCATTCTCTGTCTCATTATCCAGCTAGTTTTAGTAATAAATGAATAGTTTTCCCCAAGTTGAGTCTGTTTTGCCCGTAACGGGAACTTTAAGGATTTTCTCCCTGTCCTTATCTCAAATCTTGAGCTGTTTTTCTTATATTATCTCCCCCTGTTCTCTCGGAGGGTGGGGGGAGTGAGAGAAAGACTGCGTAGTCTGGTCCCGATCCGGGCTGAACTACGACAATGAGGCTGAGCAACCTGATCTAGTCGGGGATGTCCCTTCTCCTTGCAGGGGGGTTGGACTAGATGACCTTTGAAGGTCCCTTCCAACCCTAACCATTCTATGATTCTATGATTCTGTGATTCTATTTGTCTTGGGATTTTTATTGATGTGTTAGGGATGCATACGTGGACAGTGTACTACATATTGTACTTCTTTTCTTTCTAGATAGCAGTCCTCATTGCATTTTAATAATTCTTTGATGTTTTTGTTAAAAAGCTGAAATTGTTTGGGCTATGGTGCCTTATACTTCTGGCTGTTCTCCGTGTTGCAAACAATCAGTAAATGGATGTCCTGGTTCTGGCTAGGATAGAGTTAATATTCACCTGAGCTGGGTGGAGAACTGGAGCTGGTAGCCCCTATGGCTGGGGCACCCAGCTGGGATAATTAACTAATTAGCTAACAGCTGGGGTTAATTTACCCAAATTAGCCAAAGGGCTATTCCATTCCATCTGACATCATGCTCAGTATATAAGTGAGGAGGGTGGTGAGGGGAGCCTCCTGCTACTTGGAAGAAACTAGGTGTTGAGATTTGTTATAAGCCATTATACTGTATTTGTATTCTATTACTGTTTTGTTTTCTTCTGTTATTGCTGTTAAATTTGCTTTTTGTTCAATCTCAACCCATGTGTTTTTGCTGGTTTTTTTTTTTTTTTTTTGGTTTAAAAATTCTCCCTTCTGTCCCACTGGAGGGAGGGGACAGTGAAAGAGAGACTGCGTAGTCTGGTCCCGATCAGGGCTGAACTACGACAGTGGATAAAGCCTCGCTATGCCTGGTATTTTTATTATCTCTAGACTTTCTTACATCAAAACAAGAATAAAAACAACCCACTATCTAATTTTCGATGTACAATACAATTAAGTAATCACTAGTATAAGTTTTCATGCAAAGACAGGGAGAGGCTGTTCAGTAGGGCCTGTTGTGACAGGACTAGGGGTAATGGTTTTAAAATAGAGGGAGGTAGATTTAGATTGGATATCAGGGAAAAATTTTTCACTATGAGAGTTGTAGAACACTGGAACAGGTTGCCCAGAGAGGTGGTGGATGCCCCATCCCTGGAAACATTCAAGGCCAGGCTGGATGGGGCTCTGAGCAACCTGATCTAGTCAGGGATGTCCCTGCTCCTTGCAGGGGGCTTGGACTAGATGACCTTTGAAGGTCCCTTCCAACCCTAACCATTCTATGATTCTAATTATTGTCTTTCATATGCCACCTCAGGTTCAGCAGGTAAGTATCTTATCAGAAAATGTCATGCATTTATGTAAACTTTATTTGAACAACTAGCTTCACTTCAAATACATTGCTGTTTTTAAAGTACAATAATGGCAAATAAACCAGAAGAGCAAAGGACAGTTGTAACAAGAGGTCCAAGAAAGTTTTTAATGAAATTTGCATGCTCCAGCTCCCTGTATATCCTGTACTGTAAATAGACTAACACCACAGTTTCAGGGCTGAATCTTACCGTGCTTAATTTGTTGCAAAGTCTCTTGATGTTTTCATAAATAGATGCCTACTTGTCTATGCTTTAATTATTTTCTCCATTTTAAAGAATAATCCTGTGAAATCCGAGACAAAGTTAATTAGCTTGTACTGAATTGGATGTCTTGACCTCTGCAGAATACACACACGTAAATAAAGATGAGTTACTCTGAAGGCGAAGACAGGTCCAATTGGAGGGGCTTGTTTGTCATTTCAAGTCTTCTTTTCCTTGTATATTACAGAGACAATGTCTCAATTTGGTGTTTGTAAGAGGAACTGCTGTATTGTTTAGACTCTAGCAAGTCAGTCCAAGTGCCATTCACAATAAATTATCCCTCTCTCTGCCTTGTCACAGAGCAGACATCCCAGGCATGGATCTCTGGTGGCTGGAGGAGGAGGCTTTTCTGTCTCACTTGCAGGTCCCCAAGGTCACTCATTTCAGGAGTATCCCGGTGGTGCCCAGGCTTCACTGCCTCTTAAGGAGCACTGCTGAGCAACACTCCCTTTGTTTTACGCCCTAGCACCTCACATATCTGCTGTCCACATGTTGAGAAATACTGATACAACCATGGTATAACAATTTTTTTACCTTAAATAGAAAAAAACCCAAAATTAAGCATTTTATTTGCTTTCATGTAATACTTAAACTAGCTATACTTCTAGATATTAAATATTGCATATTTGGAAACTGCAGCGTGATTGACTGGGTCAGCGAATGTATTTGTCTGGAGTTTTTTTTTTCCTATTGTTATTTTTTGGGTTATATTTGCATAACAGTGTTCAACTCTCTGATGAGCTGTCATACATTAAAGAAAAATCCAAGCCTTTTCTTTTAAAGTTCCTAACAAATTGTTCTACACTGGCAAACTGGTTTCTGTTATGTATAAAACTGCTTAAAAGTGTGTCTTAATGTGATTGCTCCACCCATGTTAATAGCTTGGCCACCACAACATTGTAATTCTTGCCAGAATCCATTATAAGCAAGGATTGTTCTTAATGTCAGAGTTAGTCTGAGATAACCTATTTGCTTTGTTTTTCATTCATGACCACAGAGGAGGCCTAAATTCCATCTCTGAGTAGTGAAA
This sequence comes from Ardeotis arabs, assembly GCA_011801015.1. Lineage (NCBI taxonomy): Eukaryota > Metazoa > Chordata > Aves > Otidiformes > Otididae > Ardeotis > Ardeotis arabs. The sequence continues at coordinate 3,290 of JAAGAY010019344.1, forward strand.
GGGGTGTTCTTATCCTGCTGCTTTTCATACACAAACAGAATCTCCTCCATTTCAGTTACCTGTAAGATATAGTAAAGTGTGTTTGTACTCAAAAGGGTACTTACAAGACTGAGATAAACAGCTTAAAATAATTTAAAACACTGATACAGGATATGAGTCACATTTCCAACGGACACAATGCATCTACCCCAAAATATACCAGCGGACAACCTGACCACTGCTTTTATGAGAAATTCTTCTGAATGGATAAGGGTTGTCTCAGATAGCAAACGATATTTTGTCTTTATATTATTCATCTTGTTCTGAGTGAGAAGAATCATCTTTCTTTTTCTGGATCTATTTATATTTCGGTGATGTGGTTCCCTTAAAGTGAACATATATAAGTTTGTTTTTCATAGTGTACTGAACTAGTTCACAGTGTTTAACACTCACAAATTCTGTTAGAAACATGACAGATATTGAGAGAGATTAATTTTCTTTATTTTTTTTTGGTATGGCCCAATCAGTCTTATCTTTTAGTATGAACACATTTGAAGGAATCTTTGCAAATAATTAAGATTTTCGTTCTGCAATTTCTTGGTGATACAAAAGAAGACATAGTGTTGTACAGTGTCACTTCCACTGCCCTGGAATGAATACAGTAACTAATTTTCTTCAGCTGGAACACCAAAAAAAAATGTCTCATTTCCTCATGATTACTTCCTCTCGGCAGTTATCAGTAGTACTTGCTATTACTGAGGAAAGCAGAGGATCTTATTGATTAACCCAATAGTAGAAGAGCAGGCAACAATTTTAGACGTTAGAATTGAGGTTTATGGAAGAGTAATTGCATCTGAATAAATGAGAAATTGTAAGAGTGTTTTCACTTAGTCAGATAAGGTAAAAATAGGAAAGTGCTGCAGATTACCCACACTAACCTTATATTTACTTGTAACACCTGGCTGATTAAAAAAGTTCAATTAATTTACTTCTGCTTAAGCTGCACTTTGCTACTCTTAGGAAAGAAAACTCAGAACATTGTAAAGATGACTTAAGTCAATTCATATAATTGTTTAATGGTATAAAGGCTGTCTTCTCACATTTCTCCTTTCCCCACATATGTATTGTCCTCTCCATTCCTTTTACTTCCCACACTTCCTTCCCTCCAGCCCTGGCTATACAATCTGACTGTTTAGGCAAATGTAAAATTTCCCCCTGAGTCGATTCAACTGCTGTCTTATGCAATGCTTCAGGGTTGAATGGGTGCCAGAGCTGGCACAAGATCCATAACAAGAGTATATGGCCAGAGGAAAGACAACAAAATGAAAACTGAGGAGATGGTCCTTCCCTTGGCAGCTCTAAACCATTAATTTATATTATTGTATCTCCCTGAAACAAACCTTCAGAGAATGTCTAGATTTGCTGGGAAAATGATGTGAGGGGAAAAGAGAATTGGTGGTTCCTCCAGTGAACAGTTCGGAGTTGTGAATGCTGACTGCCCAGCTGCAGAGGAGGGAAAGGGGGTCAACAAGGCTAAATCCTGCACTCTTCATTGACCTCAAATCCAAGAGACTTCTACAATGGGAGTAATTCAGATTATATTGGATTATTAAAAATATAAATACAAGATTGTAGAAGCAAAATCAGAAAGGTTGAGACAGAGAAAAAGTTAAACTTGCAAGTAATGTCATATGTAGGAAAAAGCATCTGTAAGAGTGTTGTCAATGAAAGGAAGAGCCAGCAAAGACTTGTTCTGCTCTGCAGCAAATTGGGCAAGTTTTTGACAGATAACACTGAAGGAGCTAAAATGTTCAATTACTTTTTGCATCTGCCCTCTGTGAAAAGGGTGGCTGCAGCACAACAGACACAGATAACCAGTAAAAGAGGTGAGAGCTCACCCTCTGGTAATGAAGAGAAATGTTTACACATTGGCTGGGCTTGATGAAATACTGAGATACTTAAAGAATGGATCAATGAAGTCTCAGGTCTGTTTATGCTTATCTTTGAGAGCTTACAGAGTCAAGGGAGCATACTGCATTAATAGAAAAGGCAAGAACAGGCCTATCTTTGAAAAGAAAAAAGGAGAACCTGGGAGTTACTGAACAGCAGCCTTAGCTTCAGCTCCTGAAAAAATACTGAAGCAAATAGGCTGTTTATTTGCAGGCAGCCAAAATTTAATAAGAAAACGAGTAACAGCCAATATGGCTTACTCTAGAACAAACTGTGTTAGACTGATCTAATTTCTTACTTTGAGAAAGTAATAATCTTTGCTGTCAGAGGGGAAATTACAAGTGTCAGTTATTTTAATTTTAGTGTCTTTAATGCTTCTCTTATTTTTATTATGAATCTCCTTCCCTGTTGGTCTTTAAGAAAGGATTGAACTGCTCCCTGCCAGAGATATTGTAAGTATAGTCCATCCTGTCCTCAGGCCAGAGCTTAGTGGGAGAGGTTAGGGCTGGTGAAATCCAGTCCAGCTTGTCTGTATCTCTAATAAGTTAAACAGTAGATTCAAATACACTTTCACTCTTCACAACAAACTAGGAAATAATATAAATACTTAGGCCTTAGATGAAGATCAGCTTGAGTACATTTGATGTGATTCCAAGGTAGCTATGCTATTCAAACGCATAGCACTATGAATAGTATTTCCTATGAACTTAAGTGTAATGAAACAGTGTTAACTAGGGCCATATTACAGAGGAGGTACTAATTACTATGGGATTTGCCTTGGTTTACTGCACAAGTCTAAGGGTGAGTCAGCTTCAGTCCAAACAACCGTAACCTTATGAGTGCCAAAAGCTTTTCCTCTTTCTCCAAACTGACGTCTAAGAAATATAAATATGAAAAGTCACTTCTTGTGTGCATGTCATGTCAGCTCGAGTTTCTTGAATGCATAGGGATGAAGGTAGGAAAGGTGAAACAATGGTATAGTTAAAGCAGCATCCTCCCAGACAGGGCATTTAATCTTGTAGCCTGACTCTTTTGCCAAGGTTGCTTTGCCAAGACAGGGAAGAGGATAAATAAATAGCCCTTGCATGGAGAAGTGCATTGTGCTAGTGGTGGTGGGCCGATAGGCTGACCAAGAGCAGGCTGGAGCCTGGAACTTGCCATTGGCAAGTCAGTAGGGTAGAGATAAACCACCATGTAAATAGACCTCTCTTACGTTAGATTTATTTTCTGAGTACTATGGGTCCTGGAAAAAAACCAAACAAACTTTGTTTTAAGGACATCATTTTGTAATCATTACTCTGTACTGTCCATAGGCTGCTCAAGAAGCAGTTTACAGGCACCAAGCAGCAAAGGCTAGAAATTATGGGGAAAATAATTTCGATCTCCTGCTAGGAAGATATTGTATCAAGAGATGTCTTTTCCCTGAGAAGTGAAGACACGTATCTGCTGTGTGTAAGGTGCACACTCAAGTTGAGTGTTCACTATAAGAAATACATGCCCCAAAGCACCCCCTGCACGCCCACCCCCTGCGCAGGACACACTGCCACATGCTGCAGCCCTCTGCTCACATGCATAGATTTTTCCTGGAAGAAAAACCAACACATACAGGGCAATGGAGTACTGCCATGTCTCCTCCTGTCACAGACTACATGGGCCAGGGACACTGGGGGCAATCCCTGCCCCGATAGACTAGACAAGTCTTGAAGAGGCAGTTTAGCGAAGCTTTGCAATGGCCACCCAAAGTCTCTCTTTCTACAACTCCTGAGAGCTCTCCATCCTGCAGCCCTACTGTGCTGCAGCTATAGCGAAGCATTTCAAAGTGTCTTGCTGTCTGTCATCACTATCAGCCTGAACTATTATTACGTGCACTAGCCTTTTTCCCCTTTTTCTTTTTTCTTTTTTTTTTTTTTTTTAGTTTGTTCTGGACACCATGCCTTTTCATCTTACTTGTTTCAAAAAGTTGTAGCAGATAAAGCCCTTGACGATTAAAACTCTTCCACAATCTGGCTGAGCCTCAAACTTCCCAATGAATGTTTTGTTTCCCAAGAGTCATCTATAATATGGTCAGTGGTCTGGCCCTTTTCTCTCTGATGAAATTAATGTCTTTAAAGTAGTTAAATCTTACTATGATAAGAGCAATAATGATAAGGTTACTATAACTCTATATAAGCATTAATTAGTATGGTATTGATTGACAAATGATTCCTGAAGAATCACAAGAAGCATTTAATAAAGCTTCTAATGATGCCTGCAGGTTTTCAGGACTTTCTTTATGCCACTACTATAAACAAATTAATGTAATAGTGTATCAAACATTGTTTTCATCTCCAGCATATTTTAAACTTTTAGTCTTGATCTGTACACTATGAATGAAAAATCAGTCAGTAAAATAATTTTAATGTCTCAATGCCTGGTTTCTGGCCTTTTAAAACCATACCTGTTCCTCTGTCTCTTCTATCCCAATTTCATACTACCTCCAGGCAGAGATCTGGTGGAAAATTGACTACACTGGGAAATACGAAATAATCCTTGCTGAAAAACAATGATGTTGCCTGTTACCTCTGTTAAAGATTTTCTTAATGTATAAGGTAAATTTGCCCTCTAGTTTGGTTTCACTTCTTCAAGATACTTAAGCATGTTCATAGCTTTGATCATACATGACTACTTGGACCTTTACTTCTTAATGTCACTCAGCATAAAAGTTTAATTTGGTAACAATCAATTGTTTTATTTAGAATCATAGAATCATAGAGTATTTAGGGTTGGAAGGGACGTGTAAAGGTCATCTAGTCCAACCCCCCTGCAAGCAGCAGGAACATCTCCAGCTAGATCAGGTTGCTCAGAACCCCATCCAACCTGGCCTTGAATGTTTCCAGGGATGGGGCATCTAGCACCTCTCTGGGCAACCTGTTCCAGTGTTCCACCATCCTCATTTGATAGGTTTTAAGCAAGGGTGTATACTTAATTTTAAAGTAAAAGAAGAAAAACTATTTGTCAGAGGCATGGAAGCATCAGGAAGGACTACACGAGTCTGGTGAAATTCTAGAAGAAATTTGAGCAGAAGTGTCCTCACAGGAAGATGCTTAATTACATCAGAAGACTGGAATACAGACACTCAGTAAAGCAGTGCACGGCTTGGAAGTTCAGAGCACTGTGAAGTCTGCCTTTGTCTCCAGGGTAACGCAAATGACTTGCGTGCATAGAAGGAGAAAAGAGAATAAGTGTTCAAACAAAGGACAGCTTGCTGCTGAGTTGCCTTTTGCCACTTAGCTCACAGAAATGTGGTGTTCAAAGACATCAGTTCTTTCACAAGGTATACACCACATTAGGCATCAGCATTTCCACTTCCAAGACTGAGAATTATTTTCCCAAAGTTTAGCCTGTACATCTAGAAATATTAATATTTTTACTTTTGGCTATATTAAATGTCTAACTTGAGTGTGACACAGGAAAGAATATTTAGGACTCTGTGTTCCTTATATCTGGAGAGAGATAGGCACTTCACTTTCATTTCTTGTGCAGAGAGTGCACAAGGATAGCCGCTTTATCAGATGTGATTACACTGAAACTATCTGCATATCAGTGGCAGCTACTCTGGTATATTAAAGTTTTTAAAACCTGTTCTTCGTACATGATGAAGCCCATTGCTGAATAGTACATGCAGCAAGTTTGGTGTAAACATTTCCTAAGACCCCTAATAAACAGTGATGAGGAAAGTTCTCAGCATGCAGCTGTGGGGGACCCGTGGGTTAAAGCATCATTCTGGGTGTCTGCCTGGGATTTCTGATGGTATTGCAGATAAGGAAGAGTCACTCAGCAAATGACTGCAGTCTTAATATCGCATGTAGAATATCCTTCTGGGTGAGTTTAAATGAGTGGAAGGAAGGGTGAATGGAAGGAGCCAGAGAGTGCAGAGATGCAGAGGATGTGATCCTTCCACAGCTTCAATGTCTATGCCACTGCCAGCAGCATTTCACATGGCAGCAGTGATATCAATGAGATTTACTGTGCATGAGAGCATAAACTTTCATTCCCTCCCTCTCGTGCTCCTTAAATTGGTGGGCTGATTGGCAGGCAGGGGAAAGAGAAGCAGCAATCCAAGCAGGGCAGCTTCAGGCAGACCTTTCGTCTGAGCTGTCATCTGATGCTTGACTGACATCAGGAGCTCATTTAGTGATGCTGTCATTAGCACAGTCCTTGCACTGTAATTTTATTATTTTTATTTAACTAGGTAGATATACCTATAAGCCTAAAAAAGGGAAAGATATGTCTGCCATCGCCTCCCAGATTAGAGCATCACCTGTCTTTGTATAGAAGGACAAAAAACTTCCAAAATATAGGCCTGCTGTTAAACAGGAGAGGTGAATAAGTCACCAACAATGCTGAAAAGGCAGAAGTTCTCAACATTTTCTTCACCTCTGTTGGGCCCCAGGCCTTGGGAACAAAAATCCAGGTTGATACAAACACAGACCCATCACCAGTAGAGGAGTGCGTATGTGAACTATTACAGGAGCTCAACAGGTACAAATTGATGGGCCCTGATGTTATTCACCCAAGAGTGTTAAGAGAGCTGGCTGACATCACTGCAAGGCCACTCTCCATAATCCTTTAGAAGCTGTGGAGATTGGAGGACATCCCAGAAGACTGGAAGAAGGCTAATGTCATCCCTGTCTACAAAAAGGCCTTAAGGGAGGATCCAGGAAATTACAGGCCCATCAGTCTTACTTCAGTCCCTGGGAAAGTTATGGAACAAATCCTCCTAGGCACTATCACAAGTCAAACAAAGCAAGTGACTACGAAAAGCCAGCAGGGATTTACCATGGGCTAATCATGCTTGACAAACCTTCTATGACAGAGTAACCTGCTTTATTGATGTGGGTTGGGCAATGGACGTTGTCTACCTGGATTTCTTCAAGGCTTTCAATGCAGTTTCTCACAGCCTCCTCCTAGAGAAACTGATGCATTACGGTCCAGACAAGTGGTTTGTGCGGTGGGTAGGGAATTGGCTGACAGGCCACACACAGAGGATGGTGGTAAACAGCTCCTTTTCAAATTGTCAACCTGTCACAAGTGGAGTCCCCCAGGGATTGATATTGGGCCCAATGCTGTTTAATATCTTCATAAGTCATCTGGATGATGGGAACAAGTGTCCCCTAATGAAGTTTGCTGACGATACCAAGCTGAGTGGGGAAGAATTGGACACTTGGGAAGGGAGAGCCAGTCTGCAGGAAGACCTGGATAGGCTGGAAGAATGGGCTAACAAGAACCTTATGAAGTTCAACAAAGACAAATGTAAGGTTTTGTGCCTGGGAAAACATAATCCAGGAGTGCAGCACAGGCTGGGATCTACCAGCTGGGGAGCAGCTCTGTGGAAAGGGACCCAGGGGTCCTGGTGGACAATAAGCTCAATATGAGCAAACAATGTGCTGCTGCAGCAAAGGAAGCCAACATGATGCTGGGTTGCAGCAACAAGGAAAAGGTCCAGAGAAGGACCACAAAGCTGATCAAAGGGGAAGCCTGCCATATGAGAAAAGGCTGAGAGAACTGGGTTTGTTCAGCCTTTAAAAAAGAAGGCTTAGGGGTGATGCTCTGGTAGTTTAAATGTGGTTATAAAGAAGATGGAGACTCCCTTTTTACAAGGTGTGACATGGAAAAGATGAGAGGTAATAGGTACAAGTTTCTCCTGGGGAGATTTGACTTGGACACAAGAGGAAAGATTTTCACAATGAGAACAATCAGCCATTGGAATAATCTCCCTAGGGAAGTGATGGATTCTGCAACATTGGACCCTTTTAAGATTCAGCTGGACAGAGTGCTGGGCCATCTTGTCTAGACTGTCCTTTTGCCAAGGGTTGGACCAGAGGATCCTTGAGGTCCCTTCCAGCCTGGTATTCTACGATTCTATGATTCCAAGTAAATGTGCCCCAGACAAGGCTTATGGCAAAACTACAGAAAGGTTAAGGCCAGGTGAGGTCTGAACAGTCAAAATGTTCCCTCTAGACTCTGCAGAAAGCAGTGTATACAAAGAGGGACTTGGGAAAGAGAGGGGGGAACTGGGTTTTGGAGAAACTGGTGTTTGGCATTAAGGAAGTCTGTAGTCTCACTAAATCTGAAGTTAACTAAATAAAAGTTCATCACAGACGGAAGCAACAGATATGTGGCAGTGAAAAAAACACCATTGTGTACGTGAATATAAAACACTAGCAAAGAGAGAGAGAGAGAAAGAAAGAGAGAGCGTACTTTGTGGTGTGGCCATTTCTAATCATTGCTGTATTGGTAAGGGAGACTCAATGAAATTGTCCAAGAAATTTACTGCCTGGTTTCAGAGCACTGAAAAGGAGTTGTCCTCTTGTATCTCAGAGATCAATGCCTGCGTTCTTGCTTAGGCAGCACAAAGTTCATACAGTAAAGATGGAAGACACTCCTTTTTAATGTCTCCTTCCTCCTATAGGGACCACATACAGAGAAGCCATATGAGGTTAATAAAATGTGAAAGAGGAACATAACCAAGCTTTTATTTAGAGATTTTTTTTTTTTCTCAGAAAGAGAATGCTATTTTGTGATTCTTTGGCAACTAGTAGTGAGACAAGCAAAGCATCAAGTAATGGCAGGAATGCCAAAATAATAGAAACAAATAGGCTTTTCTGATTTATGTTCTCTTCTCCATAGAGCGTGCCACTTCTTTACACTTTCAGTGAATAGTTAGAAGACAAATCAAGTGCTGTCTTAGGAGATCATGTGGAACAGGAACCAGGCTAATTTACCATTATCAAGGCTCGACATGACACTGCTCTCTGTGTAGTCCAAAAGAATAGTGCAACATTTTACCTTTAGACCTATCATTAAAAATAATGAAAGTCAGCAGAAGACATCAGTATGTTAACTGTAACATTTTAATTAGTAAGTCCTCATTTTACTAACTGCAAATCAAGCAGAAAAGTATTGATTTATGTGAATGGCAAAGAGTGTTAAAGGAATGCCTATTAGTGGAAAAAAAATACTGTGAATATATGGCAATAAGCAATAGCAGGGTGTGAGTTTAAAGGCTGTTTAAGCATTGGCATATCAGCATATAGATAAGGGACAGCGTCTTATTAATGCACACCCTGGCACTGTGCATTGCTATTGGAAGATGAATAAAATATTTTGCTTTTCATTTTTATGAAAAAATTAAAACCAGACTTTTGACAGTTTACAAACTCATCTTAAGTTTGAATAATGTCAATGATGAAAATATTAGGAAATAGGAGTAGGAAAAATGTTATTTTGGCAAAAGGAAAAGCAAAGCATACACAACTGAAAGAAATACTATACTTGTTTAATACCAGCCATAAAGGTTCAAAAAATGAGAGCACTGTATAGCAAATTAGCATGCTACTTTGGAAAAATCTCAAATTACTTATAAAACTGTGACTCTGTATTACTTACAAGAGGAGTAGTACTACCTATATCCTCATTTTGGCATTTCTAGCCAAAAGAAACACAGCAATGCTTTATCTGTTTTTCCCATGGTTTATATCACACCTATGGAATAATTCATCCGACAGCTACTGGGGCTGAAGTGAGTACAAAACACAGAGTGCAGGATTGTCTTTATACATTTTATTCAGTATTTTTTTCTTATCTTTTCTGATTCCCTGAATTTTCTGAATTATTTTTCATCCTCCATGGTTTTGTTAGACTTTGAAGATGTGGATTGTGGTACACTGACAGTCTTCACCTCCCTTTCTAAGCAAAACTATGCTTTCAGTGTATGAGAGAACTTGCAACGGAAAGATGAATTGCCCCTATAGTGGAAAGAGATATTGTATAGGAAGACAAATCACATCCCCTTACAAATTTTTCCTTCGGGTTTTCAGGGCTGGGAGAAGGAAGAGCAGTGCCCTGACTCACTGCTTAAATTTGCCTGGCCCATAGTGCCACCAAAATACAGAAACAGGGCAACCTCTTTGTTGTTGCAGCTTGCTGTGAGCAGACCTCAGTTCAGCCTCCACCTGCATCTTCCCAGGGGGGTTTTCTTGTCCCTTGTTACTTTAGAGGCATTCATTATGTGCAGGTTGATATCACTGCATGGAGAGATGCCATGGGAAACGTCAATGTGAGCTAAGGCACATCAAAATTTCAGCATATGTTCTTCCAGTAGCCAGGCTCCCTTGGGGTTGACATCACAGTACAGGGGTCTTTAACAGTTCTTTAATTGAGCAGAAAATAGTACAGTCAAATCTAACAGCCGGAGGCTGAAAGCAAAGAAATTCACACTAGAAATAAAGCTCACATTTGTAAGGGAATACATAACTAAACTCTGAAACAATTCATTGAGGGATAGGATGGACTCTTTATCTGTCAGGTTATTTTCCAGGCAATGTGGTGCTGAGGTTCTGACTCAATGTTCATTATAGCTTTCTACTTTAAGATCTGTAAATCTACAGAATTAAGTATTTTGTAATGGTTAAAACTGTATTTTAGCAAAATAGGCTATTGCTTACTTTTTAATGTTCTCCAAAGCTTTTAAAAGCATTCTAATTTCTTAGACTTTTCTTGCATGGTGAAAGGCATTCAGTTTGTTTATAAGTTTACCCTAAGTAATGTTTTTAACCAGATATTTGAGAATAGATTTATGTTTTGTCTTGCAATGAAAATATATCGGAGGTCATTTAATTCCTTATATTAAAATACATGTAGTATTTAAGCATGATTATCTTTGGTTTGTTGTTGTTTATTACCAAAACTAATGTATCTATTTACCATTAAGTCTGTGGTGTTTGCAACCAAGTTCAGTGAATTGTCACACTTCTGTGCTGTTTGCATCTTCCACTTGAGGAGACAGCAAAAATCCTCATCCGTTAACAACAGGAGGCCTGGCATGACCAACTGAGGGGAAAAAAAGAAAATAAAACTTAAAACAACTTCCCTGGCAGATCATCCTTTGAACTGAGCGAAGTCCATGTGAAGACTCCCACTGATTTTGACAGGCTTCAAGAATCCCAAGTATCTATCTTCTTCAGATGAAGCTTTCATAGCAACCTGAGCGCTAAAGTTATCAGCAGAAAGGCAAAACACTTAATCCTGATCCACCAGTGCTACTGTTGAAAAAAAAAAACCAACTTAAATCTTAGGTATGGTGACTACCAAAATGTATGCTTCAGGGCCCAAGGGGACTGCAGCTGGCTCCTCATGGGAAGAGCTGAAAGCAATGTGTGAGAGCAAATGCTTTTTCTCTGTAAGAAAAGTCAGCATCCATAACAGTTCCTTCAGATCACTACCGAGCACAGCTACTCATACCTGCTAACCTACTCCCACCCCAAGACATGTCTTTTCAACAGAGATCCTCCTGGGTTTTCCAACCTGAGGTTAAAACAAAGCAGCTGACACTTACATATCGGTAACACACCATCCAGATACACCAAGTGCCTGTCGGAATATGAACTGAGACTTGGGCAACACCAACGCTTGCTCCGTTGGAAGGTGAACCAAATCATGCCCGCTTCCGATTACATGAGCGTATCTGTAAGCTATATTATGAAATAATTCAGCTGAAGCTTCCTAAACCTCAGAGCGGGGAAGCAAGAATTTGCAGTTAGTTTAGATCTCCAAATATCTGCAAGAAATTCCTTTTTTTCACTGGAAATTTCTATCAAGCTACCATCTGGTAAGTTTCCCTTTTAAAAAAAAATATTTTCAACAATATTTTCAGCTCATGAAAAGGAAATTAATGGTAGGAATGGTACAGTGTAAACTACAGCTCTGCTAAAATGAGGAAAGCAATTACATCTAATAAGGAGATAACGTGTTAGACCTAGGGAGATAGAGACAAAAGCAACAAAAGAGCTCTGTTATGCTTGTACCTCACAATCTAAGCTTAGAGTAACAGTGTATTTAGAATTATATATATTTCAGAGCAAGATAAGACTAACACAGTATTTGGAAAAGTTATTGTTACTCAGATAAAGTGAGACCTGGTTTTTAAAGTAGAAATAACATACGAGGCACTAAAACAATGGGATAAATTATCAGCAGGAATCAGTGTAATTTTCTGCTTTACACCCTTGATGATCCGCCCTTATATTTCACGTACTAGTTAATCTGAATGAAGATGTATATTTTTAATCATTTACGGTTTATTGATTGGTTTTGGGTTGGTTTTTTTTTTTTTGGTAGGCAGACCACCTTTAAAGCCACTAGTGATTTTTGTCTATATGAAGAATAAGAACAGACGATAGAGTCTGTTGCTAAGTAAGAAGGTAAATGAGCAGGGAGTCACAGAGCACCTGAAGAAATTAAATGGGAAGAAAAGGGGTAGCGTATAATTGTGCTTTCAGAAGCAGCCCCTCAGAGAAAGGGGAACACAGCCTTTGTTCCAAAGCCCGATAGATTCTGATTAAATTAATTTCCAGATAATGTAATGTATAATAATTACAGATTTACCAACAGTGCAATTCAAGATTTATCTGAAGAATTGTGTAAAATGCTAAAAACTGCTTTTTTTTTCAGGGAGGGAGATTTTAGTAATTCTGCTGATTTCTCATCGTGCACTATCTCTAATACTGTGCTTTATTACAGTGTGATATTGTCATGACGGCTGAGTCTCTGGCTAGACAAGGAAAACTAAGACCTCTGGTAAATAATCTGAATTTTCTGAATGTTTGTTTCTTCATGTGGATCCATTAGTTGGCATGACTTCTGACTTGTGTTTATGAATAAGTGCAAGGAAGAAGAATGAGACTTGCTGCTGGAAAAGAGAAATTCAGGTTTTAAAAAATAGTCAAGATTTTTTTCCTTTGGGGACAGTCTGCATTACCCTGAAAACTAGATGTCCTGAATATTGTTGTGAAAATATATGGGAACAAAAAATGAAAGCTGTCAAAAGCTTGTTAGCTGAGGCGGTTACTTGAGAAAGCAATGTTGTGTGAGAGAGCTGTATTCAATGCCCCTCCTCTGTCTAATCTGGTGCAAGGAGTTATACCTGCATATCTACTGAGGTACTGTCCTAAGCGCACAGATACAGAGTTTATCTCTTGTTCTGTCTCTCTGCTGAGCTGAATTCCCTATGGTAAATTCCCTACACCACAGCGGAGTGGTCCTGATGAGAGAGCCCTTACTCCTGTGGGATCTGTAAAACCACATCCAAGTTCCAGCTGAGAAGCAAGCAAGAAATATCTCCCTAGTTGTGATCAGAGATCCCACTGACACCAACTGACAACATTACTGTCAAATCCTGAGTACTTAAATAAGAAGTTTTCTTTGGGTTAAGTTTTCTTTGGGTTAACCAAGTATTTTTTTTCATAAAAAAACTCTAGGCAAGCACCTGGAGCTGCAAGTGCCCAGCTGACACAGCCCTGGCCTTCCTGCTGCTCCTGGAGGAGCAGCCTGTCAAATCCTGGCATTCACTTGCTGCTCTTATTTGGCTGCTTTTACTGTAATAGTCAGAGGGCAAAGCACAGAAATTAATTAACAAAAGGAAATAAGGTATATGTGCTTGTAAGCATTGTCTGTAAAGTGCAGTACTAGGTATAAAACCAGTGCTCTATAGTCAAGCTTTCTTCAGTGCTTTAGTTCACACAAGGATCTATTGTTTTTCCAGTTTATACATCCTAAGGTTAAATCTTATGGCTTCTCTATTGTCGACAAAATACAGCATGAGAAATAAATAAATTTCCTTTGCTTCCATGGTAGCTTTGTCTCATTAAAGTACCAAATGAGGACCTCAGGATCTATGCAGTTACACTAAGTGTGGATAGCTGCAAGGCTTGGCATTCTTTATGAGTAATTACGTTTCTAAGGCCAGCTGACTTCATATCATTTTATCACTTTAACTTGGGTGTTTTCAGCTCAGTTTCAGTGAAAGTAAATGAGTTTAAGTGAGAGTATTTGTTCCTTTTCTGTCTTTTGAAGGTGGTGCTGGTGTTTGTATTGTGTTTGTTTTGTTCCTGTAACATCTGGGAGCAGCGCAGACTGGTTATGGTAACTTCACTGTCTGCACAAACTCTTCCCTAAGACAAATCGCAAAATAGCTAGTTGAAATAACTAAGACATGGTTCTGCAGTTTCAGTGACAGCATTTTCTGCAGTGAAGAAGCCTGTGAGTCCCTCACACACCCAAACCCCATTTTTACATTATTAGGTGAATGTTTTGAAGCATTTCTTGGTGCACAAGTGTGTCTGCAGTACTAGAAAAATAGTGCCAAGAACAAAAAATGATAATGCAAAATTGCTATGCTACAAATACTCAATACGCTTCTCTCCTCACAGACTCAAAACACACTATACACGATAATTTTAAAAGTGTGCAATATCTGCTGATTAGTTCCAGTTTGGTGGAAAATTGGTATGTAAGTGATGGAAAACTAGCACTAGATGCTGCTGAATTGCAGCACTGTTTTACAAAATTTCTTACTTTTTCATTCTACGTCTTTTTCATTCTGAAATAATTGCAATAGTGTAAAGGTAACTTAGGTTTTTCCAGGCTATGTAATGCAGAGTATAATAGCTGCTACAAAAGCATTCCAAAAGTCCATTAAACCAAGTCGGTTGAGTTACAGGCATTAAGGAATGTACAAAGAAACACAGCAGAGATTCTTGGGTTTTTCTTAGGCATTTGTCTGGTACGTATTACCATAGTTTCAGGATAACATATATTTCTTAAGTATACAATAAAGATGCTATTTTGAGGTTGTGTTTCGTTTTGAAGAGAACCTGCACTGAGAAAGAGCAAGAAGTTGTATCTTCACTGCCCTTAGAATCTCAATGCATTCCCAGATCCAGTTTCATATTCCTCCTGCAGGATATGCACAGGCCAGGCTATACAAAGCCAAACAATACTGTTGCAAAGGTTGGTGGGGCGATGCACAGCTGTGGCCAGTTCAGGCCAGACAGTGTGCTTAGTCTCTTGGCACCACAACAGGACTTGCCGTTAAGCACTCGATAGCCTGAATGTCTCAGCTTTTGTTCTGCTGCTCCTCTCACAGCTCAGCCCAGAGCTGTCTCGCAGCAGTGCCTGATCTCAGTTCACACCCCCATGGTATCAGCGTGAGAAAAGCATGGACTTAAACAAAACTGAGGAGGGCTACTTTATTAGTGATTCTAAGTTTACAGATATTGAGCTTAAATTATCAGAAGTTTATTCAGTTTCTTTTTGCTCGCTTTTCACAGAGCATAGGAAGGAATCCCCTCTCCCAGGAAAGCCTAAGAAATGAGACATAATGTTGTGGCAGTGCCAGATGGAGCTGTAATGGATTTTACTGTGCTTGTTGTCCTTTGGTGGACAGTCGTTCTCCTGTTCTTACTGTATGCTTAATTGTTTAAGGTCTTTTGTTCAGAGTTCAGTTTGTTACGGATAATGTGGCTCTGCGTTTCCCTGCTGATGACATCTTCCAGCATTTTTTTTACTGGTGGTTTGCACATCTAAGAATAAACACAAACCAATAAGGCAAGTGAGATCAAGATTCACCAACTTAAGTTTCTCCAACCTAGGCATTTCAGCAACAGAAGTTTGAGGTTGCTGCACCCCATCCCAAATGTTGGGAGAGGAGTTGTTAAGAAATTTACAAGAAATATTGCTAAGTCCAGGCATGTATCTTTGTCACAAACTCATTTTGGAGAAGGAGCAGCTGGTTAGGAACCACTTATAAGGAACTTCTGTCAGGGTGTGCTCCAGAAAGCAGAGCACTCTCCTACTGTATGGAATGAGAAGGTAGATACCTGCTTTTCTCTTCTGGAAATTAGGTATGTTTTCACTGTTCTTTGTTCTCCAGGTACTGCATTGCCCTCCACATGTGGTCCCTCATTACGAGTACGGCAGCTACCTCTGCCTTCCCAGAGAGGTCATTCCACTCCAGAGCATCCCTGATACAGAGTCAAGAATATGATTTTTATTTTATAGTATGATCACCTCTATATGTGATGCTATTTTGCATATTCATCTTATTTTGGTAAAACCTTAAACTTGAGAGAGTTTTCTCCTCACCTGGCAAAACTCTCAAAGTGATGCATGTGAGCACTTGTAACTCTTTATCCTGAAGAGTTTATTTTTGGAATCTTTCTTGCCCCTGACTTTCTTGCCCCTGAGGGCACACAACTGACACTGTTTTGTCTTCATCCTTGTTCAAGTGCCATACTGCAGTCTCAAAGATGCTCTGGGTGAGAAATCTAGCATTTTACCAGCATCTATCTGAATTACAATATTGCTTTCAAAAACAAGAAACAAAGGCATTTTTGAGCCATGAGCTGTGGCTTTTTGGAGTTCTCTAATTAACTACGGTCAGTTCCATTTCTTCAATGTACGGGTCAAATCTTTTTCATATGGGCATCACTGGCATCCAATAAGGAGAGTACTTGCTTTTGGAGAGTCAGGGAATTGTTCTTTAATTGCAAACAGTTCGTAATGGGCTCTTTTTTTATGTTACAAAATGTACAGCTTTCTTGGTTTCTTGATGTTTAGCACGTTGCTTATCAAATATTTCAGAATTACAGCTACAGTAAAAATTCCCTCTTCCTCTGTTAGCTTTAGCTGCTTCCAGTAATTCCTACCTTACTGCAACAATTCATTGTTTTAAAATAAATCTAATATTAACAGAAACCATTTGTTGTGTCTCACTCTCAGCACAGTATTTGTATCTACTGTCCAAGGCTGCCATAGCACATCACTTACAGGTGGTTTGTATCCCATCAGCATTATTCAGGTAACAGCTGGGCACATCCTGACCAGCTGCCTATGGGCAGGTCTCTCCCACCCCTTACTCACGGGAATCTGGTGAACCAAGCTGTATTTCTTGGTTGACATCGTAAAGGTTCACAAAAGGCAGGAGAAATTTCCTCACCATAGTGGGAAAAAAAACCAAATCAAACCAAAACAAACTTCCCTTTTAAGCAGTATAGGACCATTGTATAAATGCCAATGGAACTACTGAAGTCTTAGTCTTTAAGGCCTTTTTTTTTTTGGGGGGGGGGTGTGACACTATCCACATACTTTTTTTTCTCTTTGATATACTGGGACAGAAAAAAATTAAACCACAAAACTAGAGACTAAGATCTAGATATTAAATTTCCCTAATACAATTATATATCTGATAGGATGCAAATCATATTTCTGATTAGCCAAAAAAAAAAAACCTCACCAGGTAATGTGAATCTGGAGCTGACTTAGAACAGCTATCATAAGGTTATTTTGAATACAAGATGTGAACTTGTATTGTTAACTCAACCAGCTCATGTGTGAAATGATTAATACTTGGATATATACGCTTAGAAAGCAGAACCGTGTTTAACAAAATGAGGATGGTTGGAAGGAAATCAGTTCCTTCTCAAAATATATCAGAAAAGCAGGAATCAGGCAAACATGAATTATTTACTTTGGGAGAAGAAGATTTTTTCACTATGCATAATATTGAAAAGGAAAATATCCATGGCGGAATATTTATGCTAAATGTTCTCCTCTCCAATGGAGGGCATACTTAGTGAACTAGGATATTAAATGATGTAGGAAAGAGCAAGAGATAATATCTTAGTAAAGTTATAGAATAGCTATACTTCAAGGATGTGAATGTGGTAAAAGCAGGGGCTGTTAGGGCTTGACTTTGCTACACAATCTCTATGAACTATATCAACCGTAGGCAGATCCATTTCAGGAGCACTTGCCCATAGAAATCTGATTGGAGCTCATCATTAGATTAGGACTCAAATACAGTAGTACAAAGATATCACATTTAAATGGGCAAAATTTTTTAAAAACATGACTCAGCTAAATTAAATTATTAGACCAGTAAATTTCCTGAAAGTTGATTCAAGTGAAAGAAAACTGAAGGGAAGCACAGGCTGTGTTTATTGCTGTGGTTCCAGTAGCATAGCTGTAGTTCTGGTCGAGTTGGCGCTTCTATTTGCAGTCCAAATATCTCAAGGTTTATTATCTAGGATGTTTCATACTACAGAAGGTTGAAAGCAAATATATGGATATTAGTGCAACAGGTTGTGTAAAATTAACCCTTTCTCAAATTACAGAACAGTATTGTACAGAAAGTGAAATGTGGTTTTAGATAATGGGGAAGTGAGATCTCCTTTTTATGAGATTCAGATAAAAACATGTTTTTTTTAGAATACATACATTTTTGTAATAAGAAATGAACCTTTTAATGTCTTAAAATGAAGAATGAAACATTACTATTGGTTATGCTTAAGCAAAGTTTTTGTGAAAGGCTTCTGTCATAATCACAGTAATTCATTGTGAATTTAAATACAGCTTATTTTTGGAACAATAAACTCATAGGATATGGATATGGGTACTCTGACATATACAGAGAGATGCTGAAATAAATCCTTATTTGTGATCCACATCACTATTCTAAAAAAGAAAAAAAAAAACCAAAGAAAAAAAACCCGCTGATCTTGTTCCAATATTTTAAATATATATTGTAAGTGTGTTTCTCTAAAGAGGTGGAGACCAGCAGTATGTGTTTGGCACAAGTCAATAGGGAATCTTTGCTGAGTAAAGACTGAAGTCACCGAAGCTAGGTAATATTAGAATAGCAGAGCACTGATGGATTCAGTCACAATTAACATTTCTACCTTCAAGCTACATAACTACTGACTAAGGTACATGAACTACTGACTTCATGTACCTTAGTCAGTAGTATGTACCTTGGTTTGCTTGGATAGGGAGAAACTGTCTCCTGATCTACCCAGGAGCTCTGTGTTTGTAACCCAGAAGGGCATGTGAAGGTTAAGCCAAGGGCTGGTGCCCTGGGAACTGTGTTTTAAGAACAAGAGCCAGATTGCATGTCTTGTGTGTCTAGGTGAAGGGACACCTTAGCACAAACCCTCCTGCTGTGCCCTGCCATGGGGTCCCTGGCCCCTGTATGCTGCCTTCCTGTCAGGGACCGAAAGAGTGAATGTCTCAAACATTGTTGTGACTGTGGCGCTGGTACAGTCTGCAGTCTGCACAGGGGAGGCCGCATGGGGAATGTGCAGCTCCCCCAGGCCCCTGTTCAACACAGGAGGTGGAAGCCACATGGGGGATGTGCAGCTCCCCCGGCCCCTATTCCAGATATGGGCAGGGGTCACACAGCGGTCATCTGAGGAGGGGGCTTCCGACCACGCCTCACATTTAGCGCCCACTTTGCCACCTGCGCAGAGGACTCAGAACTTTCTGGAACCAGACGCTTTGAGGGGCAGAACTGGAGGCGGGGATTGGACTATAAAAGACACGGCCTGAGAGAGCCGCGTGGCGAGCCCCCCCCCACCGGAAGACCATCACGGCCGCCCGCCACCAGAAGCCACGCGCCCGCTGCCCCACCGGAGGATCTGCGCACCTGCCCGTCCTCGTCATCGCTGGATCCAAGGGTGGTGGTATCTCTTTCTCTCTTTTTCCTCTGTCTCTCTTCTGTTTTCCTTTTCCTTCTTAGAAATATTCTGCTAAGAGCCCCGGCTACCAACACCCTTTATGCCTTTCAAGTTCCAAAGTTAAGTTGTTCCTCCAAATGTTAAATAAAACCCGAAATCGATTGTTTGGTCTCGGTTCACCTTAATTTAGTCTGAGGGAATCACAAACCTGCTACGGCTCCGGGCCGTAACATAATTGGCGTCCCGGACAGGATTCCCTGGGTAGTACCAAAGCGATCATTAAGCCCATGCCTTTACCACGGCCCCCCCTCTAAAGGGCGTCATACACAAAGGGGACAAGGGATCAGCTCCCTGGAATTATAGAATTAGCAGGGATCAGTTCCCTGAAAATTGTAGGACTAGAGAGGGATCAGTTCCCTGAAACTTGTAGGATTAGAAGGGGATCAGTTCCCTGGAATTGTAAGACTAGAAGGGGATCAGTTCCCTGAAACTTGTAGGACTAGAAAGGGATCAGTTCCCTGGAATTGTAAGATTAGAAAGGGATCGGTTCCCTGAAACGTGTAGGACTAGAAAGGGATCAGTTCCCTGGAATTGTAGGACTAGAAAGGGATCAGTTCCCTGAAACTTGTAGGACTAGAAAGGGATCAGTTCCCTGGAATTGTAGGACTAGAAAGGGATCAGTTCCCTGAAAATTGTAGGATTAGAAGGGATCTGTTCCCTGGAATTGTAAGCACTATGGCCTCCCAGGGAGGTCTGATTGTAGATTTTAACTTTAAACTAGAGGGCTGTAATGCCCAGCTTACTTCCCCTGCTATGACTTGGGCCCAAAGTAATTGGCATGATCCACAAGCTGCCATTCTGGCAAAGGAACGAACACTTAAACTTGGAAAGGGAAAGGCGTTGGTTTGCAGGGCTTTAGGAGCTGCTTTGGTGGCAGCACAGTGGGATCTACAAGCTGTAGCGTATAGAATCTCCAGTCTGACAAACGGAAGATTTAAACATGGAAAGGGAGAAGTGTTAGTTTGCAGGGTTTTAGGAGCTGCCCTGGTGGGGTTCCGGTATCTGACCCGACAAGCAGAGGGGGAAGCAACAAAAGTAAAAGCTTTACAGGAACATCTAGAGAATGAGACAAAAGGTCTCTCTGAACAGTGTAGTCTTGCCGCCGAGGGGGTGACTAAACAGAGGCTACAAAGTGCTTTGGCAGAGGCTTTGGAGCAGGAAAAGATACTAAAGCAGCAATTGGATGAAGCCCGTTCCCAAATTAGTGTGGGAAACGTGGATATAATTTCTGACCAGGGAAAGGAACTAGAATTTTTAGACCCTTTTGAAGATTTAGAACACATACAAGAGAGACCTTCCCCTGGAACAGAGGAAGCTAAAATGCAACCTCTAATTAAAGTAGAAACTGGTGATGATGGTCATGGAGGAGCTCAACAAGTCACTATTCAGACCATTCCCTATTCCACTACTGATTTGGCTAAAATTCAGGAAAAATATTCCCGGGGGCCCAGGGAGACGGTAACCGAATGTGTGGGGAGGGTGTTTCTCACTGGGGGTAACCCCATTTTGCTTCCTGAAATTCCAGCAGGTATTCTGGGGCTTGATCTGCTTGGGAGGTGGGTGTTTGGTCTCCCGGCTGTTCATATGCAACTTTTCCAACCCGCGCCGGAGTTGCCCCCTTTGGGGACCGTGGCTCTTGGGCCCTGCCCCCTTCCCTTGGGGACCTGGGGGCGAGTGGCCCCTGTTACAACTGAGCTGCGGGGGCCAGGGGATGATTATTCCAGCCCATTCACCTTGTAGCTCCCCGGTACGGGCAGTCTGTAAACCTAACGTGATTGTAAACCTAAAGTGGCAATTAACAGTTGATTATCGACTGCTAAATGCCAGTGCAGGCCCCTTGTGCGCTGCCGTAGCTAACATAGCCAAACTAATTGCAACTATACAGGAACAAGCCCACCAAATGTTAGCTTTCACATGGGAAGGCGGGCAGCTTAGTTTTACCTGCCTTCCACAGGGATACCGTCATTCACCAACCACTGCTCATGGTGCATTGGCACAAGAGCTTGCCCACATTACTTCCGGGGAGGAAGTCAAAGTGTGTCAGTATTTTGATGATGTATTGATTGGTGGCCCTGATATTAATGTAGTGGGACAGACCCAAACAGAAATTATTACTCATTTGGAGAGTTTAGGACTCCAAATTCCACCAGAAAAGATACAACCTTTTCCTCAGAGGTAAAGTTCCTGGGTACTTGGTGGAGGGCTGGGACAGTGTGTGTTTCCCCTGAAACCGTGACTACCCTTGAACAGGTGGGAATGCCTGGAAACAAAAGGGAACTTCAGCATGCCCTGGGCCTGTTGGTATTTTGGAGAAAACATATCCCAGATTTCTCCATCATAACCCAACCCTTATATGGCTTGACACACAAAAGAGCTACCTGGGACTGGACCTGTGTCCCTGAGGAAGCCTTAAAACCGCTAATCTTTGAGGCCAGGGTATACCAGGCTTTAGGGCCAGTTCACCCAACAGACCCACTGTATATTGAACAGGGCTATGCAAGTCATGGGTTGTTCGCACGTATGTGGCAGCGTGGCCCTGAGGGTCTGACATGTCCCATTGGGTTTTGTAGCTTCAAGGATGTGGAAAAGCGATATTTAGTTTGGGAGAGGGCCATCTTTGTGCTTGGCCTAGCTTTGCAGGAGGCTGAGAGGATTGTGTGGCAGCAGTCAGTCATTCTGCAGGGACCATTTGAGATCCTGGAACCGGTACTGGCTGGGACCCCACTCCCTGTAGGGGCTGCACAGCGAGAAACAGTGAGGAAGTGGTATGCACAGCTAGACCACTACTGCCATCCACCTTCTGTTCACCCAGACCTAGAACCTCTTCCTTCTTATATACAACCTGCCCCTCCATTTGAACCTCACATACAGAATGTGCAGTTCACTGAGGCATCCTCTGAAAGAGGTGGGGGGGAGGTGTGGAAATACCAAGCAGTAGCAGAAGGTGGGGGGGTGCTCAGGTGGGAGAGTTGATAGCAATTTGGAGTGTGATAAGGAGAAATGCAGAGAACAGGGAACCAGTGTTTATGTATACAGACTCATATGCTGTATTTGAGGGATGCATTGAGTTGCTGCCTTTCTGGGAACAAAATCAGTGGGAGGTTAATCGAGTGCCTGTGTGGCAAAGGGAAAAATGGGAGGAAATCCTAAATATTGCTAAACAGGGGACTTTTTTAGTGGGATGGGTGGCTGCACATCAAAAGGTGTGACTTTCACTCTCTGTGACCGGGATCAGTGGTGCCTGTAGGCAGTGGTGAACTACCTTGTGGTAGTTCAGCCCCTTCTGGCTTGTATTGGCATCCAGGGATCCCACACCCTGGGGCCAGTAAGCACCCTGGACACCAATGTGGTGGAAATGCAAATGGCGTTTATTGGGGTGCGTCACCCGCTTATATATGAACTGGCTCCGCCTTCGTGGGCAGCACACTCTTAGGGGAGGGGTCAGCCTATCTTCCCGTCACAGCACGAGATCTTCCGAGCGCCGGTCCCTACATCTCCCCCTCCCCATGATAAACCTTTAAGGCACAACTTTATTCACAAGGCATTTCTTGACAAGTGATATAAAACTTGCTGATGTCTATCATCTATTAACATACGCAAACGAACAATAATCCATCTCCTGAAAATTGCGCAAACAGGTAAACCACAACACAACATTACAAACACAATTACAAGCACTACTAGAACTATATACAACCAATCCCAGCTGAAGAAGCTCGTAACCCACTCCCATACAGTATTCAAACCTTCGCCTAAGTTTATACGCGTTATGTCTGCGTTGTCGGCTATGTTAGCTGCGAGCTTCTTTAGATATATGTTTCTCCTTCCTGTCTTCTCATAATCTGTGTTATCTAGGCAACAGAATGATAGATTTTGTATAACGGCTCCATCACAGCCTCCTTGACGCAGAAGCTCTAATGCTAAATCTATCGCCTGTGCATGTGCCTCCAGCACCCTCTGGGTGCGCTTAAACTTCTCCCCCGTGTCTGCAAGTATTGCCTTCGTGAGG
This sequence comes from Ardeotis arabs, assembly GCA_011801015.1. Classification (NCBI taxonomy): domain Eukaryota; kingdom Metazoa; phylum Chordata; class Aves; order Otidiformes; family Otididae; genus Ardeotis; species Ardeotis arabs. The sequence goes on from JAAGAY010019344.1 coordinate 26,618, forward strand.
TTTGATGTCTTCAGAGTGTGACAGGTCACCTTTTTCAAAGCTAATGTGAACCTCTGTGCAGCCAATCCTGGTGCAAACATCAGAGTAAGAAATCCTCCTGCATTGTCCCAGTCAGGGACTGCAACTTTATCATCACACGTGTCTGAAAATGCACCTTCTTCTAAATCTACGCCTCTTTTCCCACGATTCACTGAACCTCCCTCCTTTGTCACAGCTAGTGTCTGCAGAGTTCCTAGGGTGCACGCCCCATACATTACTCTGGGCTTTATACAGAAATGGACAGTCTCATTACACAGAAAGACAAGTGGACTCCTGAGGCACTGGTGCCGTTGTGGGCCATAATAGTTGATTGACAGAGTGGTGCCATTAATAGCGTCCGTTAACTTCACTACCGTAGAACTATAGGGGTCATTTGGACCTGGGAAAAATATTTGATGGTGCACCTTTTTTTTACTCCCAGGCCCTATCCATATAGTCGCTGTACTTTTATTTCCAGGCCTTATTGAAGCCAATACCTTCATAGGCTCAGAAGACCAGTGCTCCTCCTCATTCCAATCTGTAAGAATTAAACCTAAGTAATCTATAACGTTCATTCTAGGGTGGATTACCCTGTTGCCCCATCTTCCGTCATTAAATGTATTGTTCATTTCGCTATGGTCTAGCTGCATTATTGTATCTATTGTTGCATTTTTATTTATGCATGGGCTGTTGAACTCTAAAATACTTGTTGAAACTACCCAGTCCACAACCCAATTTTGCCCCCTATGCTCACAGTTTGCTACTCCATGTCTTTCTGCCCCCATACATGTATAATTTACAGAATCAGTTATGTTTATCACTGTTCGCGCACTTCCCTTCCTTGCCGCTTTCCACAATTGGGGCGCCGCCGTCGTGATGGTTCCGGGCAGTGCCACGAACGCGTAACATGTCTTCACTGCATCCGTCATCGGTAAGTAAACACACATGTTCGTCAGGTTCCTCTTTGACATCCAATTCCTCCAGTAGCCACCCCCTACGTCTTGACTTAGGCACAATAGTCCTAGGATGCCGAGGACGACCTATAAAAAGAGACTCAACAGCAGAGTTAACTTCACAGTGTGTTAATTCAGTTGCTACTGGTAACCTTAAGGTCTGGCTTAATGCACTTTCCTGGTACCCACTGTAAACAATCATCTTTTTCTACTGCGGCATATCCTCTTCCCAGTGCCCTCAGTTTCCATCCTTTCTCCCAATCCACTGTCCCAGGTGGCTTTATTTGTACTTTGGGCTCCCTGAAATGCCTTTGCACTGCTGTATCATCGCTATTGCCCCTGATGTGATGATTTAGGGCATATAATGCTCGATTTAAAATTGTGGATTGGGCTGCTTGGGGCATCGTTCCTGTATAACCTTCCCCCTCCCCAAGCTGCTTAATCTTTGCTTTCAGAGTCCTATGTGCTCGTTCAATAATGGCCTGACCTGTGCTGTTATACGGTATACCATGTTTGAGCTGTATATCCCATTTCTGGCACCAAGTTTGTGTCGACTGCACTATGAAACAAGGCCCGTTATCTGTTTTTATGGTTTTGGGCTTTCCTAGCCAAGCCATAACCGTCTCCCAGTGCTGCATTACCACTCTGGCAGTCTGTTTCCTGTGGGCTGCTGCCAAGATGATTCCGCTAAATGTGTCAATTGTCACGAATAAAATGTGATTTGGTTTCATGAGTGGGCATTCTGTGGCATCAGTTTGCCATATTTCATTGGCCGTTAATCCTCTCGGATTAACCCCTGCTTCCCATAAGGGCGAGTGTTGGCAATACGGACACGTAGCTACGATTTTTCTGGCCTCCGTTATAGATATATGGCACTCCTTGGCTAATGCCTTAGCATCTAAATGCAATTGCTCATGCAGTGTTCTTCCTTCCTGCACAGTCCACACTCCTGTTGCTGCTTGGTCTGCCTTTTCATTCCCTTCAACGAAGGGCCCAGGGCCTGCCTGATGACTTCTTATATGAACAATACTACTTGTTCCTGTTCTCTGCTGAAGAGCATCTAGCAGCATCGTTGCTATACCTGAGTTGCTGAGACCGCCTTGTCGCATTGAGAGGACTAATTTATACACATATATAGAATCCGTGCAGATGTTGATGTGACTTTCAGGTTCCTTCTGCAGAGCCATTTGAACAGCCTTTGCTTCTAACCACTGTACACTTTTTCCCTTTTCTGTGCAGGTTTGCTTTTGCCATCCGTCTTCTGTCTTCCAGACTACGGAGGCTCTGTCGCATTGTGAAGATGCATCTGTGAAATAGGTTGTTCCCTGTCGCAGTGAGTCTAATACTGCCAATGTCAAAGAGGGTTGCAGAACTTGCAGATATGTCTGCCAACTAGTCTTAGCTCCTGTAATTATTTCACCTGAAAACCCATGAATAGCAATTTGCAGTTCTTCTTCCTCTTTCAGTAATCTCTCCCACTGTGTTTTTGTCCAGGGCATGACGAGTTTTTCAGGGTCTTTCCCTATGTATTTGTGACTGGCGGTGTTGCTGCCTTGTTCTCGTGTTCGAAACGGTGGTGACGGCCTTACCAACTCGGCGCCCTCTGGGAGCCCAGGACCTCCCCATCCTGGGGCCAATAAGCACCCTGACACCAATGTGGTGGAAATGCAAATGACGATTTATTAGGCTGCATCACACGCTTGGCTGGCTCCGCCTTCATGGGCAGCGCACTCCTAGGGGAGGGGTCAGTCTATCTTTCCATCACAATGCGAGATCTTCCGAGCTCCATTCCCTACATCTCCCCCTCCCCATGATGAACCTTAAGGCACAACTTTATTCACCGTGCACTCCTTAACAAATGATATACAACTTGCTGATGTCTATCATCCATTAATACACGTAAACGAACAATAACCCATCTTCCGAAGAACATACAAACAGGTAAACTGCAACATAACATTACAAATACAATCACAAGAACTATCAGAACTGTATATAACCAATCCCAACTGAAAAATCTCGTAATCCACTCCCATACCGTGTTCAGACCGCTACCCAACTCTATACGCATTATGTCTGCGTTGTCCGCTATATTATCTGTGAGCTTCTTTAAATACATATTCCTCCTTCCTATCTTCTCATAATCTGTGTTATCTAGGCAACAGAATGATAGATTTTGTAAAACGGCTCCATCACAGCCTCCATGACCCAGGAGCTCTAATGCTAGATCGGTTGCTTTCGCATGTGCCTCCAACACCTTTTAAGTGTGCCCAAACCTCTTCTCCATGTCGGCAAGTATTGCCTTCGTGAGGTTAGACGTTTTCAGTGTATGACAGGTCACATTTTTCAAAGCTAATGTGACCCTCTGTGCAGCCAATCCTGGTGCGAACATCAAGGTGAAAAATCCCCCTGCATTGTCCCAGTCTGGTACTGTAATTTCATCATCACATGTGTCCGAGAATGCATTTTCCTCTAATTCCATGCCTCTTTTCCTGCGATTTACTGAACCTCCCTCCTTTGTCACAGCTAGTGCCTGCAGAGTTCCTAGGGTGCATGCCCCATATATCCCTTCTGGTCTTATGTAGAAATAAACTGTCTCATTGCATAAAAGAACAAATGGACTTCTTAGGCATTGATGTTGTTTTGGGTTATAGTAGTCAATTGACAATGTCGTGTCCTTAATAGCGTCCGTCAGTCTCACTATAGTAGAGCTATATGGGTCATCTGGACCTGGGAAAAATATCTCCTGTTTTTCATTATTTTCTGTCCCAGGTCCTATCCATATGGTGGCTGTATTTTCATTTTTGGGCCTTACTGAAGCTAATACTTTTATGGGCTCCGAAAACCAATTATCATCTTTATTCCAATCTGTAAGAATTAAACCTATGTAATCTATCACGTTTATTCTAGGGGAGATTATAATGTTGTCCCACTTCCAATTGTTCCACCAAAATGTGTTATCCGTTTCGCTACTGCCTAACCGTATTACTGTGTCTATTGTTGTATTCTTGTTTATGTGTGGGCTTTTGAACTCTAAGATACCCGTTGAGTTTACCCAGTCTGCAACCCATTGTTGTCCCCTATGCTCACAGTTTGTTATTCCATACCTTCCCATCCCTGTACATGTGTAATTGACCGAATCAGTTATGCTTATCGCCGTCTTCACCCTTTTTCGCCAAGCCGCTTTCCATAGTTGGGGCACTCCTACTGTGATGATTTCCGGCAGTGCCACAAATGCATAGCATGTCTTCACTGCGTCCGTCATTGGCAAGTAAACACACATGTTCGTCAGGTTTCTCTTTGCCATCCAACTCCTCCAGTAACCACCCCTTGCGTCTTGACTTAGGCACAATAGTCCTAGGATGCCGAGGACGACCTATAAAAAGAGACTCAATAGCAGAGTTAATTTCACAGTATGTTGGTTCAGTCGCTACTGGTAGCCCTAAGGTCTGGCTTAATGCACTTCGCTGGTACCCACTGTAAACAGTCGTCTTTTTCTGCTGCGGCATATCCTCTTCCCAGTGCCCTCAGTTTCCATCCCCTCTCCCAATCTACTGTCCCAGGTGGCTTTATTTGCACTAAGGGGTACCTTTCATTTTCTTTGGGCTCCCT